>VTPC01003467.1:0-64955 GCA_011009095.1 Ignelater luminosus | reverse complement strand
CTTAATCGATGTTCGCCAAGTTAAATCTAATTAATTATTATTCAAGATGTAAATATGCTCCCGATATAAACTGCATATTCGTGCGCAAAATTGCGTTGCTGGAGGCTAATACGAGGTCTAAACTCGGTAGGGCTTTAATGTTTAGCTGGAGGGTTTTACTGATAAATCCTACACATTTAGCAAAAACAATGGCTAGTCATAAAAATGAATTGAGGAATAAAGTTTGAATATTATACGTTTCGGAGATTCCAAGTTGTTTATTATTACTATTATTCTTTTTTGATGTTACCGTAAATCATTTTAATTTAATTTTAAAATTTTTCATTTGAATTAATAACATGTTATTTTGTTAATTTTAATTTGAAATTATTTTGTTTGTATTATACAGAATTTATAAAGTGGAATATTTCATTTACACAATACATTAGTGGCGTTCTATACAGTTAAATACATATGAATCAGTAAGGAAAGTTTTGATGCAGTGCAGTAGATATAAGTTTCCTTGTTCCACTGTTCATTTAATGCGGCTGGATGTCTGTCTCTCTTTGCTTCTTTTTTTTCATTTTTGCGAGCAACAGGAAGATGTATCTCAAGAATATCTGCGACAACTTTTAAGAGTTATAAAATGTATTTGCAGATGGTTTTTGTTTTTACAGTCATCACTGGGAGATTTTAGATTAAAGTGCCGCAAGCTACTCCTAGGTTAGTGTTGACTTTTATTATAGTAATATGTAATTGTCCGTTTTCTATCTAACTTATTAAATATACAGTGCGGTCGTAAATTCTAAATAATGTAGTTTTGTCAAAAATTATTTGCAATAAACTATAATAATAACGAAACATCTTTGTTAAGCGTTTTTCGAAAAAAAATCAAAGGTTTAGTTATTCTGAATAATAACTTTCACTGGATGTTTTAACAATGAATTTGTTTGGATCAGTTTGTATTTGTATCACACCAATTTTATTTCTTCACACATTTACTAAATCAATCTTAAAATGGAATGTGTTTTGTTGTCTTCATTCAATAGGAACTTCTTTTGCGTGACTGTGGCTATCATATCTTCCTCTCAGTGTATATCAACATTAGAGGGTTTTAATTATCCACAAATTTGTTAGTTTCCCTTCGTGCTGTTTCCATTATTCTGATAGCGATCGAAAACTATTGAACAATTGCTTCTATAATACTGTTAAATATCAGTTAGGATATACCAGATAAATTACGTTGAATTTCTGATTGTCATGCTATACAGTATAATAAGAATTCGTCATTAATCACATACTAGCATGTAACAGATAAGCTGTACTAAGCAAACATAGGCACTTTAATTACAAAATATGATTATCGTACTTCCAGTTTTAGAAATGACATCAGTTTTTTTAATTCTAAATTAATCACCCTGTATATCCTTATTGGCTACTCCATTAAATACGATACTAAATTTAGCAATTTGGGAATTACTCAGATTTCTTACAGTGTAAATAAATCAAATTTCTATTCTATTCTGGTAAAATATTAAACAAAAATAATACTGGGTGTTCTAAAAAAAGTACAATATTTTAAAAGTGTATGGTACCGTTAAAAACAAGTTAAATTTCGTTTTCAGGATACCGCAATTTTTATTTAAATAAATTATTTTATTACATTAGTAAACAAGGTATTCGATAACTCTCTTTGCTGATTTACGCACTTTCTAGATTTCCTTAAAAACGAACTCTGTGTCTTGTCAAATGAGCCTGGTTTTATCTGAATTCTTTCAAGGCATTGTTTAAACTCAGCACACTTGCCATCCGTCTTAAGTATACCCAGCATTATTAATACAAAATACAAAGCAAGTACAAAAATTCACATTCAAACTGCACCAAGTACAAATTAATTCGCGCAACCCCGTATAACACATATTCAACCAGGCCCAAATCAAAGTGTCGTTACTAATCGTTGACGTAGACTATGAAACAGAACCTTCTCTCTCTTGATTAATCTCTTATTAAAAGTTTCATTTAAGAGCTTCCTTACGGGAAGAGCAAAATCGACGTCGCATCATCTTTTCTAAATCACATATTGAGTTTCTGATCTAAAGACAGTAATAGTCTTAAGTTGCCTTAACAATTCAATTTTTGTTTCAGAATTTGGGTTTATTAAGCAATTTGAAATTGCTGTATCTTTAAAACCGTCGGTTTGTAGACCCATGTTGTTCAAGGTGTTTCATCTTGTTGAAATCATAACTTTCAAAATGAGCTACAAAAAGCTTTTCTACTTGATCTAGAAACTTTTTCAAAAAACAGAGCAGTAATTATAAAAGCTAGACCCTTGACATAGTGGCTTCGTAGACCCTTTAGAACGATTTGAGTCGCGAAGCTAAAAATTTCGACTCTTAAAATTCCAAATCGTTACATTTTTCAAAAGGTGTTGAATTATACTAATTTCTAAAAAAAGAAAGTATACAGTAAGATGAGCTATAGAGGCGAAGAAGAGTATTAGTGCAAGTCGCTCTTCTATCTTACGCGTTTCTGGCTTGATAGACGCATCGGCTTCTTGTTAGTTTAGAAGAAGCCTTTCAGAACACTTGTCAACGATGCATCTTCTATCTTTGGAGTGTACATCGGAGCGTTTGCTACATGTTCCATTCAGTCAGTTTTTGCAGCTCAGGCGCTTCAAGCAAAAGAAAAATAAGACGCAAAGCAGAAGGAGGTCCGTGCTCCATGTTTGGACCGGTAGGTAGTTGATGACTACCTTTGCAACTGAAAAGTTTGAAAAAATGTGCTTTTTTGTTTCTCGAATTTCTTGAGAATTCTTACGAAATCTCGCTAGTAATTTTAAGCTTAACGTATTGGGCAAAGTATTGTTATAGATGACGCGGTAAGTTGAAAACTATAGCGAACAAATATAGAAATTTTCCACGAGGTTTTGCTATGTATTCACGGTGCGCTTTCTTTTTTTTGTTCCGAGTTTTCAAAATCATCTTTCGTTCTTGTAGTACAAGTCCAGATACTCTATTTCTGTCAACAATAAATTCGGTGCGAGATCTCCACTAGTTTACGGTGTACGGTTCATTACTCGTCAAAATATAACTATTTAAATTTCTTAAAATCCTGCCAAGATTTTATTATTCTAAGTTGGTATGAGAGTGTTTTAAAATAATGTGGATTTATACTCTCGACTTTATTAAATTTAATTTTCATAATTTGTTGTAGAATACGAAATTTGGTTTGTTTATTGATGAAATTGAATTAGAAATTCTACATTTTTAAGTTTTTCTTATTTAAATTTATACTTTATGAAGAAATAGAATTTTGCTCATTCAGTAAACTTAAATATTGAGTTTTGTCGTTCACATATTTTATCTTTATTTGATAATTCTTTGAAAATTCTAATTTAATTTAAAAAAGTAAAACATCGATCGCAAATCATTGATTTTCTCTTTAATTTCATTTCTATAAATTTAGTCATTTCACATTTTGAAATTTGACGGATGGGTGGACATTTCTCTTAGGCGTGGTTTTTGCGGTTTCATCTGAGAAAAAAGCATAGCAAAAGTTGTTGCACTAGCAGCAAGTTCGTTGCCATATTCTTCAGCTGAATCTGAATAAATATTGTGTTTTCAATGGATTCGTTGGGTGTGGTTCTTGAGCAACTTCGTGTAAAAGAATAATTCTTGAGAGTATATCAAGTAAAAATCCTAGAATTATCCATAAAAAAAATCCTAGAAGCTTTAGTTAATTTAGGTTGCAAAATTTGAAAACGTAATATCGTTCATAGTAACTTCACAAAGGTGTGGTACATAATGGTGATGGACCAATAATCAAAATATAGCAACCATAATTGAACGTAGATCTTCATGGGAATGTGGTAAAGCCAGGAAATATCTGTGAGTTTAAACCTAAGTTTTGTTTTTAACTTTTACTTTTAAAATTTGTTCATAAAAAAAGTAAAACTTTTATCGCTACATTGCGACATGGAGACATTTATTTGTTTTTTTGATGAATTGGTCGCTATTGCTAATATCTACTTGTGTTTTAACAATTAACATAGATATATTTAATATTGTGAACATTGTCCATTTGTTTATTAACCTAGTTGTCAATTTAATTAAACTAGGGTGACGTCACCTCCACTTATGAGAATAATTTAAAATTAAAAAAGTTTTTCACTCGTGTTGTGAGTGGCCGTTTCTTGTTCTTTTTTGTGTTGTTTGCTTGTTGGAAATAAATATATTGACTGAATAAAACTTTATATACTTTTCTATGACTTATGTCTTGCTGATAAACACCACGTCTGTTTTGGAATTTTGAGTTTTTTTCCAATTTAACCAAACAAACTCTGGCGTCCAATATATGTCGATAAGTATCTATTCTTATTTAATTTGCTTACTTTAAGATAAAAATTAAATAACAGACCTGTGGTTTATCATACTGTTGGTAGATCCCAATTTAATTTTAAGCTATCTGCCACCACGATCCAAATTGAGATGAGTCATTAGCCGGATTGAATTCAAATAAGCCTTGAAGAAATTTTGTAAGTAACGTTTTAATTTGGAGTAAGCTTTTAAAGATGTTATAACGGATTGTGGTGCTACATGTTACATGAATTCCATGGCAAAAAAAGCGTTCGAAACGTGAAACGATGTATGGTAATGAGCGGTTTGCTGCTCTGATGTACGATTTAAAAGTAAACAACGCTGGCAAGTGTTAAGACGTTTTCTCAATCAAGTCTTTGCCTCTAACATTGACTACGCTGCAGTAGTATGCAAAGAAGTTATCTGCACTAATGCCTCTCATGATTCCTTTGGATAAAGTTAGAAGAAGGAAATGTTCAAGTGGAAACCAGAGTGGTCAGACGTCCGGAAATTGGAAAACTATTATTTTTGTAGTAATTTTTTTATGTAGAGGTTTATTCTACCCCTCAGTAACTAAAATTTGTTTCTCATACTATGTATCACTGTAAATATTAATAACTTCAAAAGGAAACGGCATTACAAAAAACATCATTAATAATGTTGTTTATTTTCAGTCATCAGAGATCTACCTTGTAAGTTTGTCAAAATAAAACATCCTGTATAAACAGTTTAAAATGTGACTTCTAAAAAATTATTTCATTAGAAGAAAATTACGATTTGAAACTGAAATATCTTGCGTAGACGACTCGACCTTGATACATCACGCAATAGGTTTGAGAACGTTGTCATTTTTTTTCTTAAATATAAATTTGGTGGTTGCGTGTATTGTAGAATTAAATCTTTATAAAGTGAGGAATTGTGTTATATTGTACAGGTTGAATAGCGTCTACAAAAATAATTTAAAGAGGCGTGCACAGTCTGGGAATAATAGTTTTACTTTTAATCTAACTAAATCCCATAGAAAACTCCTTGTAGTACTTGTTAGTTGTACAAGTTCACAAGAAAGGATCTCCAGACATTTACCCAAAGCTCTACAAAAACCAGCGGAAGTGAATTATAGAAATCAAATTATTACATACATGTTTGCTTAAATTAATTAGAATTTGCAGGAACAATACTACATATAATTATTATACTAGTACTATATCAGGGTTAACAATAATCTAAAAAAAACTTTTAATGTTTGTTAGGAAGTTTTAATTTTAGCGTGCATTGTGTTAAATAATTAATGTTACATTCTTTGATAAATTACAACTTCTTGACACTTTTAAAACAATAATTACAATTACAGTGTTCCTCAAAGCGCGCATTTTAAGATAAATTCTAAGCTTTTTTCGTTAAAAGACATTATTCTTGTATAAATGTAAAATATCACAGGAACATTTCCCAAGACCTAAAATAAAGAGCTCTCTTCAAATTTCTCTCTTCTTTACTTTCAACGCTACTTTTTCTAATTTAAAAAGCATATTTACAGAAACATAACTCTGGGAAATAAATCTAATTATAATCCCTCATTTTAGACTTCGGTTATAAAGTTACATTTCGAAGTCCGCGAAACGTGAAATTATCAACTTTGATGAAAAGAAGTTTTTAGTATTCCTTTATACGTATAAAAAAATGATAAATTAAGAAAGGAGATCATGATACCTAACTAAAAGTTTAAGTGAAACCCCGAAATCATTATTAAAAGGTGTTAAGTTACATCGCTTTCCTTTTGAACATAATTAAGAGTTAATTAAAACACTGAGAATTCTGTAGAAATTCTAGAATTCGACAACAACAACAAGAAAAATATGGGCAGATAATTTTAAATAACGTGAAAAAAAACGTTGAAATGTTAGACACGCTACTCGCTAATAATTTCGATGGGGTTGATCAAATCTTTTGCCTTATCTTGAAAAATTGTCTAGAGTGTTAGATATTTTCTATATAATAATGCTTAGGGGTTTGACTCACGAACATCAGTAGTGGTTATTATTAAAGTTAATTTTCCTTGCCTAATTCGATCGAAAATTGCTTACAAATTTATTTACACTTCTGATGCATGAATAATAACAAAAACATATAAATGTTGACTCATTCCAAGCAGGCATTCAATTTAACTTTTCAGTCGATAACACTACATTGATTTAACTCGATCAGTTTTAGTAACTAAATCTTGAAATAAATAGGTCATGATAAAGATAACTTTTTCCTTGATAACATCAAGAATTACAGAGCAGCTCTAAAACTCGTAACGACTAGGTGTTTACTTCGTCCAAATAATGTGAAACTTCAAGGAAATGGTTGTACCTTCTTCTTGCACAATATTTAAAAACTACTGTATAAAAGTACGTTACACAGTCTTGTACTGTAACGATTCGTTACTCCTCGTCATAAAATTATTTAAATTTTCTAAAATCCCGCCAATATTTCATTATTCTAAGTTGGTCATAAAATAATGTGGATGCATACTCTCCACTTATTTAACTTAATTTCCATAATTTATAGTTGAATTCAAAATTTGATTTGAACCTTGACTAAATAGATTAGGAATTTTTTATTTTTAAGTTTTTCTTATTTAAAATCATTCTTTGTAGAAAAACGCAAATTTTATTGTCTTTGGGAAATCCTCCAATGAAGTATCCTTGAACAGTTTGATTTTAATATTTTTTTGAATTATTCTCCCGTTTAAAAAGTTTATTTGTGTTTGATAATTCTTTGGGAATTCTAATTTAATTGAAAAAAGCGAAATATTAATCCTAGGCCATTGATTTCCTCTTCAGTTTGATTTGTATGATTGTAGTCATTTCATATTTTGAAATTTGGCAAATGGGCTGAGACTCTTCTTAGGCGTGGTTTTTCCGTTTTCATCTGAGACAAGGGGATTGTGAAAGAAGTTGCACAATCAACAGGTTGGTTGTGAAATTGGTGTTTAGAATTTTGCACTTAAAATTAGACTTCTTTAGCGAAGTCTGAATAAATATTGTGTTGGTTTGCTTGCAAAAATCCTGTTGTTTATCATAGAAAAACCAGAATAATTCAAATTTCCTATTAATCTGAGCTGGGAATTCAACAGAGGTAATATCGTGCATAACCTCACAAAGGTGATACAATGGTAATGGATCAGCAATCAAAATATAGCAAATAGCATTGAATGTAGATCCTCAAAGGAATGTGATAAAGCCTGGAAATATATATCTGTGAGTTAACGTTTTAACGTTTATTTTGTTTCTAAAATTTGTTCATATGACAAGGTGAAACTTTGGTTGTTATACTGTGATTTGGTGACATACATTGTTTTTTTCAATGAATTAGTGGTTATGGTTAAAATTTACTTGTTTTAACAATTAACTATATTCAGTATTGTGGATATACATTGGTTTATGGACAATTAGTTGCAATCAATGATATCCACTTGTTCAATGACTAAATCTATTCAATAAATATATTCAATATTATGAACATCTCTTTGTTTATTGATAATTAAGTTGCTATTATTGATGTTTATTTGTTTGTTAAACAAGTTATTAATTAAACTAGGGTGGCATCACCTCTATTTAGTGAGGATTATTTAAAATTTAAAAGGTTTTTCACTCGTGTTGGAGAGTGGCCTTTTCTTTTTATTTGTTTTTGTGTTGATTGTGTTTTTGCGATAAACATATTGATTAAATAAAACTGTATATTATTTCTTTGTGTCTCATATCTGATTGATAAACACTACGTCTGTTTTGGAATTTTGAGTTTTTCTTCCAAATTAAAGAGAAAAGCTAATCTTAATCGTTTCAAGCTGTTTGACATGCATTTACAAGTCCTCATTTTTGTTGTAAAAGGTGAACAAACACTTTTGATATTCTTTCATAGCAGTCTTAGAATTACATTAGCATACGATGATTAAAGAAGTAAATCAACTTTTACAAAAAGCGGGAAAGTAGCTCGGAAACAAACCCGCAGAAGTCTGTGACAAAACATTGATGTTGTATGATATGTTTGTGTTTCCATAATAGATGTCAAGACGATCGCACATGCACGTCAAATGAGTAAAAGTAGTGACATCTGTTCCAACATATCCGTATTATCGCCGAACTATTAGTTGAAGGTCTTTGGACAGCGTTTGAAAAGAATACAGAATTTTTAAAAAGTTGGTTTACTTGTTAATAACTATATGCTAATTCCATCGTCCAAAAATAATATCAGCAAGAAGAAGTGGTTAACTATAAAATTGAAAGCTAGTAAAAGCGAGCAAATCCGACTCTCGTTCACCAAAGGGTAATACAAGGCAAAACCCAACTTTAACCACTGCAGTGATCCCTTGACGGGCGGCATCCGACCTGCATTCCTAGTTAGCGCTTTCAAGAAGAATAATTAAAGACAAATATGGAATATCTGTGTTTCCATTTTGTACTTTTGAGAAGATTAACAGAGAGCAAACCTGCAAGGTTTAATCACCTTTGCTTTTAAATTGTTAGTCTTTAACAGCTGGCCAAAATTCCTACAGAAGTTGAAGCTGTGAAAGAAGAAGAAATAATAGTTGTTCTAGTTCTTTTCTCTTGAGTTCTCCTACTATCCATTTGGCCACAGTGCTGTAGTCATGTACTCATTTTGTTATACTCTTGTTTGAATTAATTTCAATCTAACACAATTTTCTTTTCTTTACGGTTGTATCTATTTTTTTCTCGTTTGCTATCTCAGTAGCTCTTTATTAGTGAATCTGTTAATGCAGAATATTCTATATATTACATGTAGACATTTATTGCGAAAGACTTGTAGTTTCTTCGGAAATTTCATGAGTGGTTTTCAAGTTTCCACCTAATATAGAAGTACACTTTTGAATTTATTTGGAATAATCCGAGTTTCTTTTTCTTTGGAATATCAGCCGATGACCATACCCGATTCAGCATATTAATAAAAGGCAATACTCGACTTTAGACCTTTGCAAGTGACCTTTTAGAGAAGAGGCCCTGACCCATATTCCTGTTGCGGTTTCAGGTTAATGGAAGGCAAATTCGGTGCGTGACCCGCCGATAGTAATGCATTGGACGGCGGAGTCTGAGCCTTGTTCCTATCTAGCTCTCTTATAAGATTAATTGAGGGCAAATTCCAACTTTGCGCTGCCATAAGTGGCGCTTTGGAAGACAAAGCTAAATCCGTGTTCTTATTTTTTTTCTTTTAAAAAGGTTAATGAGACCATTTCAAATAACCCTTTGGAGAATGGAACTCAATCTGAGTTTCTAACTCTTTTAAGAAGCTTGATAGAGGGCAAGTTTTGACTTTGTACCACTACAGATGGACTGTTGTTGAGTGGAATCTGATTCCTATTCCTATTTAGCTGTTTCAAAAAGGTTAATGGAGGTAAAGGCCACCTCAGGAAAGGTCAGCCCGATCCGGTCCCTCGTTGTCTTCTGATGTCCAGCTTTCTTCTCTATTTATGGTTTATTTCATTTATATTCAACGAACTCCGAAGGAGTCGTTACTGAATTTGCGAAGTCTGTATATCTGTATGTTTGTATGTCTGCAGTTTTTGTCAAATTCTGAAATTTTGACTTCAGATTTGGATTCTACATCAAAAACTAAAGACAACGTGGTATCTTCGTTTTTTGATAACTCTTCGGGGACATGGTCAAAATGGCGGCCGAAAATTGAAAACTTTTTAAATTTTTTTTTTTACTTTAGAATCTTATTCTACATCAAAAAACAAGACAAACGTGTACTTTTAGGTTTTTGATGTCACCTCAGGAACATGGTCAAAATGGCTGCCGAAGTCTGAAAAAAGTAACAAAACGGAGTTCGTTGTGGTTATGCTTTGCATTTCCAGATGTTTTTTTGCTGTAAAACTCACGAGTAAAATAAGAAATCATATATACCTTAGTTCATTAAGTTTATCAAGTTTTTTTTAATCAATGATGTCTAATTAGTACAGTCGAGCAATCTATTGCTTAGAGTATTTATGAATTTGACCACTTAAAGATATCAATGAACGAGAACTGTAAGAATATGCAACTTTGAGTAGTTTGTGTTCGCTGTTATATTTTCCAGCAGTCTAATTTCAGCATAATACGTCGATTTTGCTACTCTGTTATAGCCTACTGAAAATATGAGAAAGTTGTACCCTAACTAATTAGGTAAAACAATTATATATTTTCAGAACATATTGTAGATAACAAGAAGATTATTACGATTCTAAACAAAAATTTTAAAATCGCACTTTTTATTTAGCAGAATACAGTCTTGTATAAAGAGCAGTTATCATTTTTATAATTACGTAGAATATTACGAGGGTTGCTATTTATATTTCTGGCCTTGGCAACACTGACTGTTTCCAGGCGTCAGCTGACATTTCCGGTGTAAACTTTATATTGTTGAACATAACCTCAACCACAACAGTTTGTCATTTGAGTGCGATTAGTGTTGTTTGCAGTTAATTGAAAGGTGCATTCCCTAATAAAAAATGGAATTGACCCATGAACACTTCCGTGCAATTTTTTTCATAACTTTCGACGTGGATTATCACGACAAGAGTGCATCAATGAACTTAATACATTATATAGCGATGAAGCTCCATCCTACAGCACTGTAGAAAACTGGTATAATGAATTCAAACGTTGCCGATGTTCACTCCAGGACGAAATCCGTGAAGGCCGTCCAAAATCTGTCGTTCGGCCTGAAAACATCGATGTTGTGCGTGAACTGATTAAACAAGATCGTCATGTGACATACCGTAAGATTGAGGCATCTTTGGGCATTAGTATGACTAGCATCAGCAAGATATTACATGATCATTTGGCCGTAAAAAAAATTTGTTCCCGTTGGATCCCGCATAACCTGACCAATGCTCAAAAGAAGGCTCGCGTCGACTGGTGCATTGAAATGTTGAAAACATTTGCGAAAGGTGCATGAAAGGCTGTGTATAACATCTGCACAGGTGACGAATCATGGATCTACGCATATGACCCCGAAACAAAACAGCAATCAACTGTGTGGGTCTTTCAAGACGAGCCAAATCCAACAAAAGTTGTTCGCGGAAGAAGCACATCGAAGCAAATGGTTGCCTGTTTCTTTGGCATTACCGGTCATGTGGCAACAGTGGCGTTAGAGCAACGTAAGACGGTCAACTCTGAATGATACACAACCATTTGTTTGCCAGAAGTCATTGGAGAAATTCGGAAAACTTCAAAGAAGAGGCAAATCACTCTTCATCATGACAATGCAAGCTCTCACACCCCTTCTCAAACAACTGAATATTTAACCTGCCAGAAGGTCGAGTTGATGGGCCATCCACCATACGGCCCTGATTTGGCATCCAATGACTTCTTTGTATTCCCGTACATCAAAAACAAACTGCGTGGTCAACGATTTTCAACACCAGAAGAAGCCGTTTTTTGTTTCAAAACGCATATTTTGGAGCTGCCTCAAACAGAGGGGAAAAAGTGCTTCGAAAATTGATTCAAACGCATGGAAAAGTGTATCAATCTTAATGGAGAATATTTTGAAAAACAATAAAACTAGTTTCGATCATAAATACTTGTTTTTTCATTGTTAGGCCAGAAATATAGATAGAAACCCTCGTATAACTTTTCAATCCTTTCTTCAGTTCAAATAAATGTAAACAAATGTAAGTCAAAAAGGTTCGATAAAAAATAAAAAATCACGTTCCAGCCAAGCAGCCTAGGCTTGCCACTCACCTCATCGGGTAAGCACTGTCACTCTAATTATGGGAGCAACAACCTATCACATTTTATTATTTCCTCAAAATATATTTCAAAGACAGTATAGATGCAACTACGCCCTAAAAACGGGCTACAAAGCTTACTTTTATACATCCGGTCGTTCATAAAATTTTTGCTGTGCTATTAAATAGTAATAATATTAACATCAGTTTTAAATTTGATTCGACAGAGATTTTTGAAATACTTAAATATTCATGCAAATCTTGGCAACACAATAACGGAAAGTCAATTACATAAACATCAAGGTGGATTTCAATTGTAAACTTGGTGCTTCAAAGACATTGATATACCAGATAAAGTACACTCTTGATTTTATCGTTCTTTCTTTACAAAGACATTTAGACAGCTACGAGTATTGATGTATTTTTATTTTACTATTTTGCACAGGTATTGTTCCTACAAAGGATATCCTAGTGTTTGTAAATGTCGAAGCAATTTTACGCTTCATTTAAACACGAGTTGCTCAAAAGTTGATATAACAAGTATAATGAAAGTCTAATTCCGCGTGTTTTCTCATTCTAATTTTAGCTTTTAATTAATATGAGTTTCATTTAGCATATACTATATCATGTACTTTAAATTTTAATTGTACTAATTATCTCCATTAAAGACTAAAGAAAGACTAGTAAAAGCTAGGATGTGAAGGGTAGGAACTGTATTGACATTAAAAAGCTATAAAAATATAAACTTCTTCGAAGAGTTTTTGATAATAAGAAAGCTCAAAACAGGCACACAGCTAGTTTAAACCGAATTTCAAACAACTGTTATTAGAACGTGTAAACGCACCAGTAAAATTTTGTTGCCGTTTCCTAAGCCGGCATAAAATGGCCGTGAGGAAGTTATAAGATATTCATGTATTCAACTTTTATAGTGATGAAGCTGAAGTAAAATCGACCGAGTACATAAGAGAATATGGAAGAGCTATTTTGATAGCCAGAGATAGGAAAAGACACCTGTCTGAATTCTATCCCCTAAGAAAGCAACCTCAACAACAGAGTGTGATACACATGCAGGCTTTTAAAAAAGAAATTGCAAGAAATATTTGTTTTTTTTCCTAAGTACCTATTTCTCTCTTTTTTTCTGTAAATTACATGTTCAACTATAAAAGTTTTATTATCTTATTCAAGAGAAGAATACGTTTATAGCACGAAAAATATTACGAAAGTTTTTCTATTTTATTATCACTTAAGGAAAACTCCAGTATTTACCGTGTTATTGATAGTAATCGCTTTTTGTCCAACGTTTTTTTCCATCATTTTATGTGTTTTTTGCTTTCATTTTCGACTCGTTAACATAGATTGCATACATTTGATATTTCCTGTAATTTCAAGTAATTTTTGTTTTTAGATTTTCCAGTTTAACTTAAATGATACCTAGTGAGCTTATTTTATTCTGTTGCTAACCTCTTAGATTCTAGAATGTTTCTTTTATATAAAGGTAAACTAAATTTGTACTACCGGTTGGTATTTTTATTAGTTAAACTTAATTTCATTTTTTATTTTGAAATATTCTTAACCATTACTTAACTTAATTATCTCTTTATTTGGTTCTTAAAAGTAATTCTTTATAGCTAAAAGCAGAATAAATGAAAATACACTTCTTTTGACAAATATCTTTCTTTGAAAAAAATATTGGATTTCTAATCGAATAGATTTCTTTTTCAATTATAAAGCTACGGGAAAACGGGATTTAGTAACACAGAACTCGGTAGGTAGTAAATCGAAATGTTTGGCGATAGAGGTAGTTGTTGATGTACTTTTAAAAGGTTAAGTAAAGAAATGGGTCAAGATTGTTATCAATTCCTTCTTACTCAATAAAGGTAAACTCAATAGGTACACATAGTATATTACAGCTTTTTTTAAGAGCAGAACACTTCTTAGAGTTTGTAAGAATAAACTCCACAGTTTCTGCTTAGCTGGTCCACACTGGTTCACAGTTATCTGAAATATCTGTAACTGATTTAAACAGAAACATCCAAACACAAAAATATAAATTAAGCAAAATAATAAAATAATACAAATTCTAATTTGCTTTATACACCTAAGTATCATACTATTAGATTCAAATAAACGGAATTAGTATAAACTAACAGATTTTATTGAAAGAAATTGATTCGGCTTCAAAGAAAGCGAACGAAGATATTTTCAATGTTTGGACTTACATAAACTATAGGTGTGTCAGATAGTCTGGATTAGAGTCGCCCTTATCAGAATTGTTGCACTCACTGAAAAATTAATTACGGCACGCGCACAAATGCTTTTATTTTTTAACTGTTAACGTTGTTACCAAATCTTGAGAAGCCCAACCTGGGGAATGCAAAATTATAAATACTAATTAAGCCAATTTGTTTTCTCCAGAGTGTCTACAGGACTTTATCAGTATTAAATCGTCTAAAAACATACCCATAAATAAATCATGATAGTTTCACGTACAGTTTATGATTCAGTAGGTAAATCCTTCGAAACTTCAAGAAGATTTTCTATGGCGTAATAAGATAATCCTTCACTTGAATTTCAATTGATAATTGACCGAAAAACCATTAATCAAAACCTAGTAGTTCAAAACAATAATATCATATTGCGTAATAATGTTCAAAGGCCTTGACGATGCTGTGTATATATCTAAATGCGTCAGGTAAGTAAATTTGAGATTGGATAGAAACTATCAATGCCAACTTTCGACTATATTATTCTTAATGTGTGCCGTTTAAATCATAATTTCATGACAATCTCACAATTCGTGAAGAAATGTGAAAGTTTTGGCAATTGTTCGATATCAGCTGGTAGAAAATTATTCACAGAACACAATTAGGTAAAGAAAATTCTTTCAATCTTGGTGAAACCGACGAAAGACAAACACGATTTTTAAGCACATCTTAGGTTATGTTACACCATAGAAACACTGACGTTGGCAACTAATTCAGCTGCTGCACACAGTACCAGCCCCCTACTGCAACATGAACCGCGTATGGATAGGCAACTTTTTTCACCTGTAAAATGGCCCACTCTTACGGAGGGGTTAGGTTAGAAGCAGTTAAACGTTCATTTTCAATTTCAATTTTACTCCAAGGGAGGGTGTGGTTACGTTAGTAGTAGTTATAAGTTCATTTTTTTAATGAATTCACCCATACTTGCGCGGGGTCAATGTTCTCCAGGTGATTTAGCAGAAACGTAGCCGCGATATAATAGTGCCATGGCTGTCGTTTTGCTAGTGAACTGTCAAGATCGTCGATTTTCAAAACTTTTTTTTAAATTTAAATAAGTGTTTGGCGTCGGAGAGGCCTTCCGCGAGTGTCTTTTGATTCCCTGTATGGATATACATGCATTGGTAAGGTTAAATTCTTCTGTACAAGTCTAATTTTAGGGGTAGCTGTATCGAACTGTTATCAAAGTCTTTTTCACGCGCTTTTCACATTTTCTCATCGAATTGTTTCTGAAATAGTCCACGAGAGATTATATTTCTGCCAGCAGTGCGTTTCGTTCCATGACAACGGAGAATATCTTTTCGACTTTTTCTACGGGGCTAAAAGCTAAAGATTTCAGCAATCGCTTTTTCTTCTGGAATTTTTAATTGGTGCCGTAACATTTAGCTCTATTACACTACCAAACATAACGCGATTTCAATACCCGTTACCATATATTCCAAAAATCACATTGCCAACGCATTCATCATCTCTCTGTCCAAATTAAAAATTTTGATGTGTTTTTCCTGTTTATTGGGCATAAACTGAGAACTTGTGTATGTCCTCAAAACCCAAACCGAATTCCAGAAAATCTTCTTTTTTGTCGGTTACCCTGAAAACATCCGACAGGGCGAGGTTTCTACTGCTGAAAGATTGAAGTGGAAACTTATTTCTACAGAACGGAAGTTTCTTATCCTTTGTTCGTTCTTTTTTTCATTACATTTCCATTAACAACCTTCTAATTTCAAATTTTCCCGCTATTCCGAAATAATAGAGCTCTAATTTGCTTTGGACTAGTTTGCCGTTACTTGTCTGAATAACTCGTCCCTTGTAGTGTTTTTCTCGGATTCCTCGCATTTTTAATATGTTGTGAGGTCTGTATCTTTAACATATGTATGAATAGCCTTTATGGAACAAATTTTTTTTCTTTGTTTTTTTCTATAATACCCGTTAAAGTTGGCAAAGCATGCAATTGCTTGGTTATTCTTATTGCTGTTATTTTCTAAAAAAGGAAATTTTATTTCGAGACAACATAAATTAGGAAATTCTAACACTGACAAGTACTATAGAAAAAAAAACGAAGTATACCAATCAGGAGTTTCTTCATTGGTAGCATGATAGCCTACTGTGTGGTCGTAGATACAAGCATGTTTTTTACAGGTAAAGTTGTGATTTATCAACCTTATGCGCCTGATCCTTATCTATGATCAAGGCTACCGACTGAGAAGCTAGGGTAAGATTCTTTTATGGTCATCCCACTCACGGTTCTTAGAGATTCAAGTTGCAGCGTATAAAACAACCGTATACTCTAAGAACCATATATCGTAGCTACACTTTTATGTAACATCTTTTTGGCATTTATTACCTTTGTTGCTGTAAGTGTCATAGGATTGAACGTTTGTTTGAAAATCTTAGATAAGACATATTCATCATTTCTGAATTGCTGTTGAGGCTTTGTCTCGCTCTACTGCGTATTTCCTTGGCCTTCCTTATGCCAGCACGCCGGTTTTGGTTGAACGTCAGTCCTGCGGTTTGACCAGATTGCGCTAAAGCGCTCTTTTTTTTTAAAACCTCTTGAGATAAAAATAGGGAACACTAATCGGACTTCTTTTGATTTGAAAGTGGCTTCACCTACCAGTTAAACTACTCCATCTACCCTGGGATCTCTAGAATCGGGCTTCTTCTTCACTACTTCTAGAGGGAGCTAAACACGTTATTGTACAATTCTTGAAAATTTGTATTTGGTAACGTTTACCGTAACTAGTAGATGTTTTTGAGTGTTTAACAAATAGACAAATATTGCAAGTAAAAAGAAAAGATTCAATAGCTTTTAAGCACAACTGTCCTTGTTGTATACAATGCTTTTAATTTTAAATCTTTCCAATATACGTAAAAGTAAAGAAAGTCACAACTTTTAATAATCAATAACAACGGTGTGCTAAGCAGAAAGTTCATGCATGCATGCACATTTTTAAATGTTAACAAATGCATAAAAAGGCACGTTAACTGAATTAGAAGTTTATAAAAGTGCAGACGAGAATCAGATTAGTATTTATAAAGGTTCAGCACAGCAAAAGTTTGTAATTACAGCAACTCTGATTTATTACGTTTAATAATTCCGAAGCGCATTCTTAAGCATCTAGAAAACGGAATTCTTCCAATTAATGGAAAATTCATTTTAACAAACTGGATGAATTCTACTTTTCTGTTGATTTTTTATATATTCTCTTGTAGAAACAACAAAAACAAATTAATAAACGACCCACGTGGTCACCTACCTTCTAATAACTAAAATATTGTATAAAATCTTGTAGAAATATCAGACATTTATAAAAGAATGTTTTCGTTCTATTTTAGGATTGATTATAAATGAAAACCTTGAGGAAAACCTTAGAACATTTTTAATAAATAACGAACTATTACTGTCTACAAGGTATATGTGCCCTTTAACGTTTAATGTTCGTGAAAGTAGGTGAAAATAGGACGAAGTAAAGTGTTTTTCCCATCAAGCGACATCTGACAAAGGTTCTAGCGGTTCTGTTTGATTAACCGGTTCGCGTTACTATTTGTCTTGATTACTACAGAATCCCCTTCGAATTCTGTCGTTTCAATTGAATTATCTTGTGTACCGTGCTAATTCAGTTCTTTCGGACGGCCGAGCAATAGCAATAAGGCGCATTATTAATGATTTATTAGGAATACCTAATTTTGATTGATTTTGTTACTTTTAAGTGATAGGATGTTACAAAGATGAATCAAAAAAAAGATTAAAGGAATACGTTTTGGTTGCTTTTAAGATTGTTGATATTACAAAGCTTGTCAACTGCATTGAACGTAGCTATAAAGCAGGCCTTGATGAGAAAGAAAGAAAGGAAAATCACTTGAAAAAAATATTTTACGGAAGTGTTAGGGTTGGATTTATTTTATAGAAGAAAAACAAGCAAAAGCTATATTAAATGTAGAGTTTAACACGAAAGGAGATTAAGGTTAGGTTGAAAGGGTTTTATTTTTAGAAAAACATATCGCCTTACATGGCTTCTATGTTGTGTGACACTTTTCATTAAGTATTTTTCTGCAAATTTGTTTCTGCAGGAAAAAGCGTAACAGGACGTAATACGCTACACGTTTTTTCTTTAATTTTTCTTTAATAACGAAAATAGCGTTTTGTGAATTATGTTTTTCTATGTTGCTTAATGATGACAGATTTTGCACTAAGAACAATAAGATACATAGCAAATATTAGTTTTAAAATTATATTCCTGAAAGATACAAAAACACAAGAAACGGTTGAAGATAATATTGTTGCTGAGTAGTCAGACGTTATAGTTCAAAGATGTGCTATTTAGGATTATACTGTATAACTACTCAACACTAATAGTCTTTAAAATCAAACAAAGATTCTACTGGGCACTTTTTGTCTCTAATATTTCAGATTTTTCTAAATTACAATACAATAATTCAAAATTATTAAATTGTTTAAGGCCTTCCGTAAAAATAGTTTTACAGCTATTTCTCGTAGTAACAGTAATTGTCCTATATTTATCAATTTCGCGAGTGTAGTGTCCATGAACATCCTTATTACATATTACGGAATCTTTAAAATATGTTGGGGCCATTCCATTTACTATTTTATACATAAGTATTAAAAGATTCTTCTTTATTTTTTCACCGACAGGTATAAATGATAGCTGATCATGCATTAGTTTAATTGGCGTATATTTATTACATTGTAATATGACCCTCATAGCGCGATTCTGTAAAATTTGTAATTTCTTTATTTGCGACTCTCCCGATAATAGAAATACTGAACTACAATAGTCAAAATGCGGTTGTATTATAGTTTTATATATTAATGTTTTTGCCCAAACTGATAAATTCTTTCCTATTCTAGCTAAAAACGCAATTTTTTTCATTGTAACTTCTAAATGCCTACCAAATTTTAAATGCCGATCTATTAAAACTCCTAAATATTTTATTTCATGTAATAATTCTAATCTATCTCCTTCAATTTTAATTTCAATGGGTGTATCTTTAATTTTCTTAAGATTAGAGGTTGTAGCTATTACCACGCATTTGGTTTTTTTAGTATTTAATTTTAATCTATTTATAATTAACCACTTACTTAAATTTTCAAGATTTTGGTTGACTACATTAATCATTTTGGGAATATTATTGCCGCATGTTGTAATTAAGGTATCATCAGCAAACAAATTAATATTCATAATATTGTTATTATTACTCTTCAAAACGTTGTTTATATCATTCATGTATATAATAAATAGGAGCGGTCCTAGGACACTACCCTGCGGAACCCCCAGAAAGCACTCCCTCGGACTAGAAACAACATCGCCATACCTAACCACTTGAGTTCTGTTTGTCAAATAGTCTTTAAACCAGTCTAAAACTGTTCCTTTGATACCATACTGATATAACTTTTTTATTAACCTATCTCTATCAATTGTTTCGAAAGCTCTTTTTAGATCCAAGAAAATAGCTATAACGACGTTATTCCTATCCAGTTCATTTCTCCATTCTGTTAAGACAAGTTGCAGCGATGTCTCACAAGAATGTTGTGTTCTAAAACCTGACTGCCTATCCATAAGTAATCCATTGTCCTCGAAATACTCAACAATCTGTCGATGAACAACAATTTCAAGAATTTTCTCACATGTGAGTAACATGTTAATTGGTCGGAATTCATTAGCATTTACAGTATTTTTTACTTTAGGTATAGGTACAATGGTACTCACTTTAAACAAATCAGGAAACCTACCAAATTGTAGTGAAGTATTGATTAAATTAAGTAATGGATATCCCAAAACATCGAAAGTATTTTTTAAGAATTCAGCATTAATACAGGATACAATCGATTTATTTTTTAAATTTACACCAATTGCTTTTAACTCTTGCAACGATATCGTTCTAAAGTTACATAACTCGCTAGTTGTTGGACAAAGATAATTAGTGTCTTGCTTTGAAGTTATTTGGGGAATACTTTTCGCAATTTCAGTTAGAGTTTCAATAAAAAATTGATTAAACGCATCAGCTAGGTTGTTTGCGATATTGATATTGCCGTCAAATTTAATATTGGTTGGTAGGTATTCTGGTTTGCCCTTAGTTATTTTTTTTAATTACATCCCACATTTTCTTAGGGTTATTCTTACAACTATCAATTCTCTTTTCTAAATCCTGCTTTTTGGCTGTTTTTATTAATTTAATAACTTCATTTCTATGTTTTTTATATACATTCCAATCATTTATGTTTTTTGAAGTTTTGAATGCTTTATATGCCAGATCACGTCTTTTCTGCGCTAAACTGATTGCAGTATTATACCAACTGTAAATATTATTTCTCTTTTTAACCGTTTTACTTGGTGCTACACTATCAAAAATTTCATTTATATTTGATTGAAACTTCTCGGTAACGTAATTAATATTTACACTACTATATATCCATTCTTTCCTTATTAAATGCTCACAAATTATATCAAAATCTTCTTTTTTAATTTTGCGCGTCGTAATATACCGCGTTTTGTTTTCAACATGAACAGGCTTTTTCCATTTAATTTTAACAATATCATGATCTGTGATTTTAGGCATATAAAGCACTTCTGCTTCTATTAAATTATTATCATTAGTAATTACTAAATCTATTAATGTAGCGCTAGTAATAGTAGTTCTTGTAGGTTCCGTAACAATCTGTTTCATTCCAAAATTCTGTATTATCTCTCTTAACCTTATCGAATAAGTATAATCATTTAACACATTAATATTAAAGTCCCCTATAAAAACAATAGCTAACCCTGTTGTAATTAATTCCTCGCACAGATTTTCAAAATTATCTAAGAATTCACAGTCACTTGCTGTGGGTGAGTGATAGGTAGGCACTAAGAATATTTTATTTTTTGATACAGTTAACATTATAGTTGAAAACCGAAAGTTACTTTCTTTTATGTAGTTCTTCACTGATCCTACTTTTACATCCTTTCGAATATACGTTACTACTCCCCCTGTATTTCTACTTTTTGAATTACACCTTATACTGTTATATCCACTAATTGCTATTTCAACGTCTTCAATTTCGTCTGTTACGCGTGCTTCTGATAAACTAATAATAAGCGGCTTAAAGTTTTTATAAATTAGCGTTTCAATGTCATTTTTATATTTTAATAGACTACGTATATTAACATAAATAATACAGTCACTGTTACGTTTATTCGCGTTGCATAAATTTGTTTTCATAAAAAAGGGTTTTCTTTATTTGTCAATTTTGGTAATACTGGATAAATTCTAGAATTGTTATTTATCACCTCAGCACTATACACACCTTCAACGCTGCGTCTCGATCTGTAGCTTTGGATTTTTCAGTTTTTTCATTTCCATTTATCACCGTTTCGTCTTTCATTATGTTGATTCATTTTTATTAAATTCCCATAATTAACGAACTCCTTACATATTAAATTTTCACCTGTCTGCAACTTAATACTAGTAGTAATATTATTCGCAATGCTTTTACACAAATTATACTTGCCAAATTTACTTAGATGCAAACCATGCGCTGTGTACGATTTTGTTGTTAATAAGTAATTTGAATCCAGAAAGTTAACTTCATTGTAACTTTCTTGGCTGGCTTCAAACAATTTGCTATTTATATCGTATATCAACTGATTCAATACTTTTCGCCCTTGCCAGTAAGGAACAGATAAACAAATTACGTTTGTATTTTTTAACTCATTAAACACTTTCAGAATCTCTTCATATTTAATTCGTTTGCCATTCCTAGCGTTGTGTATTCCTCCCCAGATAATAACAAAATCCTTTTTATCAAACGTGCTACATAGTTCACCTACGTTTTCCACCACTTTATCAAAAGTTGCATTCGGCTTAAAAAACACATTTTACTGAAACATTATCATTTTCTAATAAATCGTCTAGCATTCTTGCACAATTACGTCCATGGCTATCTGCTACCATTAACACATTCGATTTTAAATTATTTATCGGTTTAACACATTCTTCGTCCACATTTACTTTTTCTATTTCTTGAATATTCTTAATCTGGGGTGATATGTTTGTCACATTTCTATTTTCATTTTTGTCTGACCGGCTTTTCTTTGTATATTCTGAATTCTCTTCCTTATCTTTACTTTTTTTTAACTGTTTTTTTACTTTTTTTAGCTGCTTCTACTTGCTGTCGCTGTTGTAATTTCTTTTTTAATTGAACCACCATCTTTTCTAATATTTTAACCTTTTTTTCTATCTGTTGTATTTTATTTTGATAACTGTTAACATATTTACGTGCAATACTTTTACGTTGCTTTTTAACTTGTTCTTCTGACATCTCTACTCCATTATCATCATTCACAAAACTAGAATATAAAGCTTGTCGTAGTTTATTTACTAATTCACTTTTATTGCCACTCTTATCTATATTTCTCTTTTCCAATTCTGATTTTAATTCCTTGACTTTTATTGCTGATATTTTTTTGCGTTCTTCCATTATCAAAACTATTTCTAAATATTTATTAATTCATAAATTTATTTAATTGATTTCAAAGAAATAGTTTAGTTTATCTGTAAGGATTCTCTCAAATATCAAGAAATTATGAGACAATAAACTGCGGGGCCCAAGGGGCTCTTGCAAGGTTTGATAATCAAGACAACCAACCATAACTGTTTTCTAGATTGAAAAAATGAATTGCTTAGTAACAGCTGTTAAAAATTTTGTTTAGGAGTATTTAGTCGCCCTAAGGAACGGATGGCTGAAGATTTTTCTAGTCAAAATCAAAAATGAAATTTCCACCTGAACAATGTCTTCCGCCATTTGTTCCATTTTGGTTGGATGAGGAATCTCTAGAAGTGTCGAATCGCATAGTTTTTGGAGATATGGAAATGAAAGGTAAAATAATGCGATCACTTTAAATCTGCTGGCAGATGTGGTAAATGTGCTCGTTTTGAAAGAGGTGAACGGTCTTTGGCTAATTGAGTTTATTTTTGAAACTGGAATCGTTTTGTTGATTCAGACTAGGGTAGATGATCTCCTAAAGTCTTTCTTGAAATTTTGTCGTATGCAGGAAAATACGCAAGTTGAGGTGATTCACTAGATGTCACCGGAGAATGTCGGGTTTTCCGATTTACAAAATTGTGGAAAGAAGAAAATTTTCCGTTGATAATTTAAATTTAAAATGTTGGGCAGTTGGTCTTGCTCCAATTTAGAATGGCTTTGGTCAAGAAGCACTGATTTAACTTTTGGGAAATGATAAAAGTTTCTAGAACTGCTAAGTCGGGGGAATAAACGAGATGTTCAAATGCAGTAATGTGCTTGTTGGTCAAAAACTTCTCTCCAGAAAGTGTTATGTGAGCGGGCACATTGTCCTGATGAAATCTAAAAATATTTTTCCACAGTTCCGATCATTTTTCTCTGACTCTTTGTCTCAGCTTTGGTAAGTCTTCCTTATAATAATTCTAATTAACTGTTACGCCTTCTGGAATCCATTCTGACATAATTACAGCCTTATTGTCAAAAACCACGATCAGCATTGCTTTGAATTTTGATTTGCTTTGATGAGCTTTTTTCATTCTTGGTGATGATGGTGTTTTCAACTGTTTTTTCGTCTCAGGATCATATTGGAAGATTTAGGTTTTGTCACAAGTAATTATTGTTTGCAGCAAGTTCTGATCTGCGCCAAGTTGATGCAGAATATCAACACATTTCTTGTGACGTTCTGTTTGCTCTGGTTTTGGGACCATCTTAGCAGAAACTTTTGTCATGTTAAGATTTTCATGCTGTATCTTTATAATTGTTCATCAATCAGCCACCAAAGCGAGAAAAAGATCTAATCTAATCCTAAAAAAAAAATATTTTTCCACAGTTCCGACCATTTTTCTCTGACTCTTTGTCTCAGCTTTGGTAAGTCTTCCTTATAATAATTCTGATTAACTGTTACGCGAACAGTGTGTCTAGAGCGCCCGAGTAAAAGCGTGCCTTGGTAATTGTAGCGTTGAAAGACCTATTGCTATTAGCTTTGACGGAATCGCTAATTAAGCTATGAGATTCTAAGATTTCTTCTATTGGCAACAAGTGCTAACAGCAAACCGTTGGTTTGGTTTGAATGTTATGGTTTTTGGTTTTCAAGCCAAATCTCAATGAGTTTGATGAATTCTAGTTTAAGCTACAAAGACAAAGTAGCTGGTCCGTAAGGAAGTGATGATTTAGAACTTTTGATCAGCTGCTACATAGAGGGTTTCATTTAAAAGTGTAAGAGGTTGATACGTCATGCCTTACCTTTTCCTACAGATCTTTGAAACACCCTGTATGCTGTACTGTAGAATACTGCAATATTCAGAGTATAAATGAATAGTTGAATTCCACAAACATCTGGGTAAATAGTAACAATTATGAAGTAATCAGCAAACTGCATTAGATAAATTATACAAAATCCCCTATAATTGGTCATGTATATATTCTCGGCATTATACTTCTCATCTGTTTTTAAAGAGCAACTGAAACTTGCTCTGTATATACACTATGATGTGTCAGAATATACTTGTGAATATGCAGATTTTCTTCTATTTATAAGTGTGATATAATTTTATCAAGATTGCTTAAGGTATTTATAGAAAATCGTTAAATAATTCTCTTCTTATTGAATAAGAATATTCTCATATTCACTATAAATAACTACAAAGCGAAAGTTATCACATCAATAATCTAATAACAGCACATACAACGTAGGTAATTTGCTTTGTGTGGAAAGTAGCATCTTTACCATTATGTAGTAGTAAATTATCTTGAAAATAAATTACATAAAAGCTAATAAAAGCAGGTACATAAACCTTGTATTATATATCCGAACTGTCAATAAATAGCAACAACAAAGAAATAAACGAGCTGATATTTAGGTGTTAATTTATATTGGTATGTATTCCGAGAGTGTTCGCCGAATTTACTGAACATGCAGAATATTAAAAGACACGACCGGAATATCAAAGCATGAGGCCCTGCAATTTTATTGATATTTCAATTTTCTCGTTTCGGTAAACTGTAGATATTAGAACCTTCACAGGATTTCATCTTTTATATTTTATCAAATATGATTTCTATTGGCTTATTAAGAATTAATTAAAGAATTTTCTTGATCAAAAAGAAGAAAATGTAGTCGTTAAGAATTGAGCAAAAAACATGTTTATTATTAAGTCGTTGATTAGTTTCCGAGAAGTACAGGAGGAAACTATAAATAAAATATTCTTTCCTAGAATATCTTATGTGAGAAGTAACCACATGTGGGGAAAATAGAATGCAAAACGTAAAATAATACGTGGCTTTACATAATGTTCGATATGAACATGTTATTGGGTTAAACCTCTTTTAAAGTTAATTAAAAAATAATGTCAAAATTGAAGGTGGGAATGTTTGGTTCATTAATAATAATTTAATCAACATTAGAAAGATTAGAGGTTTATAAAGTTAATTAAATTTGAAGTTGATTATAAGATAGTAGAAGGAAGATACCTTACGCAATATTAAGTAGCTGGCGTTTTTAATTATTATGATAGTTTCTTTGCTTCTGCAGAGTAAATCTAATTCAATCATACATTCTTGAAGTCTAGCACAATGGAAGATTATGGATACAACATTTTTATCTCCTCTACCATGTTTCTTTTTGGACTCTTTATTTTTTTTATTGACAGTAGATAAAATTGCTCAAAGACAAAATGGCTTCCATCAAAGTCATGTAATATGGGGTTATTAATGCCACTGCAAGTTATATACTCAAAAATCATCACGCTTGTTGCGTTTTCATTTTTGTATCTTTACTACTGGATGTAGAAAGATGCCAAAGATTTGGGCATTGTCAGACAAGCCATCCAAATTTCTCATTTAAGAATTCGCCTATTATAAGTTCTTATGAGTTAGGATTCTACGATAAAGTCTGTTTACTGCATCATCAAACCTAACTCAGTTAGGGCTTTTTCTTATGTACCCTTCTCACCTCTTCCTGGTCTACTGAGCCTGACTTAAAGGTAAAATGTCTACTGTTAGCGTATGCTTTACAGTATCACAGTATGTGCTTTGGAATTTATTCTTCCTCGCCACACCCCCCTGCGTTGTACTTCTTTACAATCCCAACAGGGTGATATTCAGATTATTATAAAACTAACCTTAGTTGACTTGAATTAGAAAAAAGCCGTACAACGCAACAAAAAAGGACTACACCAACATCGAACTGAAGACGCATAGTAGATAAATTTTGCTTGCTGACTATTTAAGTTTTGAATCTTTCTTTCAGTTGGTACGTACCTTTAGGTATTAAATAGAATTTGTTGCATACTATTTTCAGCTACTTTAAATACAAAGATGGCCAAGGTCAACATTGTGTGTACCGAATTTATGATTCCCTTGAGATTGATCTGAAGCCAATCTTTCATGATAAGAAATACCAAGGGTGATAGTTTCAGTATGTTTGAGCAAAGAATTACATAATAACATAGTGTAAACTCCAGCAGCTTCTAATGTATGGAGGATGAAGGTGAGGGTTTCATCTATGTTGATTAATGCATTTGATAAAATGCAAACTTGTTTTGTATTTTGGTTTTCTCTGAAAACTATACCTACCTGACGTGTGTGTTTTCAAGGATCTAAAAATGCAAACTGCTCATATAGGCAAAAAGGTGTCGGGCTAGAACTCAGTGGAGAAGAGGAGCTTAAGAAAGTTACTTAGCATAAATGAAATGTCAGAATAAAATTAGCGCCACTGCGGGATCAACCAAGTATACCCTCAAGTCTCTCTTAAGGGCCAAAAAATAGCACATTACGGTTTTTGTTTTCTAGACTTCCATTTTAGTGTCCAATCTTATATCTACTGAGAAGTTTTGATTATTTATACAGAAAAGTTCTAAATTTCTAATCATCAGACAAGTTCCAAAAATTTGAGATGTCTCTCTGAGATTAAGTGCATTCACTTTGTGTTTGTTACCGCCTTTGAACTACATGATGAAATTACTTACCATCGATAATTATTATGAATTTACTTCATTTAACGTTTTTCAAAATTTTATTTAAAAATAAACGCGACATTCTGATCGTACAGTAGTTTCTAAACGAACCTAAATGAATACCTAAATTGATGTTTCCTCATTATTTCGAAACATTACAGTAAGAGCACCAGTGTTCAAGTGATTGTTAGAATCTCCTAAAACAAATTGAATTCCATTATTTTCGTTTATACTTCCCTGTCTTTCTGTTTTGTTAGAGTGCATTTAGGTTGCAGTGTGATTTTTCTAAACAGTAAAGCTTTACTACTTGCAATTAGGATAATTGGCAATCTTCAGTCACTGACAGTGATTAATAAAAGATCACTGTTAAGTAAAAGCGTTTCATTTAAAAAAAAACAAAATTAAAATACGTAGATCTCGAAATTGGTTGTTAAATAAATCAAAAGCCAACTAATCTTGCTGCTTGTTTCTGTCCATTACCAAATTCGTGTGAGCTTTGTCTGATTATTCACAATTTCCTCAAGTTCCTGTCTCACTTTTATCAAATATTTCTAAACTTCCAAGCAATTTTTCATACTGAACATGAAATCGGGGCAATTCAGTTTAGGTTAAGGAATTTTTCAAATTGTTTTCGCCACTTTTTAAATGTATGTAAATATGTTATTAGTTCTGTTGTCTTAACAGTAATAATAAAAATTAATCCTTGAGTGAACCCACACATGCTTGGCTTTTTGGGCTAAACCTCTACAAATTAAGCTAGCTAATTCTTCTTCAAGCAAAAGCTAAAGTCCCTTTTAAGACTGAAGACTAAGAGTGAAACCTCTTCTGCAATAATAAACAAATGCCACTCAAGGATTCAATTTTAGCTTTTACTTTTTTCTTCATTTGCTGAATTGTTTTTAAAACGTTATACCAAAAGGTATTCTCTCAGATATTAGATAATCATTTAGAAAAACATTATTTGTTGCTTTGTTATTTGAGCAAATAGTTACTGGCATACCCGACATTTCGTTCTCCATGTTGGTCAGATTACTCAGTGTTTTCATTTTTAATGGTATAAATGTTGTTGTTGTCTACTTACTAATTAATTTCTTCTATGATTTCAATTATGTGGTTATTATGCAAATCAAAATTAGTTTACAAAACAGTTTCAGTTGTGTTCCTCCCATCTCCCACTTGTCAGGAGTACTTACAACTACATGAACAGAAATCATGGGTGGTGTTATGCTTCCTAATAGTAGACTTTTCAGGGCCTTGGTCAATCTCGCGTACATGCTGCTTACTTTTGACTTTGTAACTGTTGGGCAATAAAGTAAAATAATTAAATTAAAAAAATCAAGTGTCTAGTTTAACTTTCTGCTGACACCCAAAACTTGCATGTTTGTCATATCTATTTTTTTTTGGTAAGAATTCAATTTTTAACAGTATCTTTAAAAAGATAAACCTACCAGTTCTGTGCTTTATCAAGGGTAGTTGTTGTTTGTTGAATTGGTAATGGCTTCATTTGGATTCGATTCTTTGGTTTCTGTTTATTGAGTATTAAAGATGTTAACTTCTGACCACTTGCACAAGAAAACCACGCTGAGGAAAAATTTTTTTTTTGCAGATTTGCAATAAGCACTCATGGAAGAAGATGTTTACCTAAACCTTTACTGGCATTTACGGGACACCCTGTATAAACTATGTCAAGCCTTCTTTGCATACCTAACGATCTGGGTTTGTCCAAAAACGATCAACAGTGACTAATCAAAAGGCCTTTGATAAGGTTGATTATTTTACTAAATAGATAAACTTTATCTATGTGGGTTTTCGGATGCACTAATTTCTCTGTTTTGCTTAGCTTAGATTAGAATTCAATTGAATTGGTTTACAGAGTTTTGAAATTATTTCAAGAGTTTTACAAAGCTCAAACCTTGATGCTCCGTTTTTTATGTATTTGTTAATGATTTACCTAATCCAATCTAGAGTAAATGTTGTTGTTTACAGACAAGTTTAGATTATATTCAGACAATCTCGAGAAACGATTGTATGCTTCTTCAACACTATTTAAACACTCTGTACATATGGTTTCAAAACAATAATCTCTACTTGAATGTATCTAAATGTAGACAATAACAATTACTAACTGTAAGTCATTAACAAAAACATGAAAAATAAATCAAATTACTTGAGATGGAAATAAGTAGTGCAATGCCAACTACATATTTCGAGATACAACTTGTCAAGTTTTATTTAGAAATCCTTGTTTTCTTAATATCTCGAGAAAACATGGAATATTACCGCAGTGGAAAAGAAAAACAATGACCACATTTTTTTTTATCTACCGATAATATTAATTGTTTCAGGCCTGGATTTTGTTAATTTATTTATAAATGGTGGTGTAGAATCCACAACAATATATAACAGGTTATTTATATACATCATTCATACAATTCTTTTGCGTGGCAAAAATAAAAAAAAGCATTTAAATTATTATAAGTTGTTATAAATAAAACATTTTTGTTATTATTATCTCGATATTGTAACAGATTCATATTGTTAATGGCTATTTTATTACTTAATGCTATTTCACTAATATAAAATTCAATTCAATAAGGGAATTCATAATCAATTTATTTTATTGTATTTTATTGGTGGTTTGTTATGATTTACTGGAGGGCCTATTTTTGCTGTTGTCAACACAACCTAATAGAATTTCAAATTTTTTTGGTACATTTAGGTATACTTAGTATGGAATACATTGAAATTCTAAAAACTAAACATTGGCATCAGGAAACAAACCCTGGGCTGTTTTTAAATGAACATAAAAATAAAAACAGTAAAAAACTAAAAATTCTGTATTCTGATTGTACATTTCCTTTTTATTTTCCAGGCATTTAATGGGTTTTAATTTTTCTAAAATAAAATTCATAAGACCTCTCTAAAATATACTTTTGAAGTTAATAAAGTTATTTACAATTCTGTTAGTTCAACAGACGCAAAAAAAACTTAAAAGATTCACCAAAATATTGCTAACGTACACAAGCAAACATATATATATTTTTCTTTCGGTTAAGTTAGCAACGTTCAGAAAAATTCTAGAAAACGAAGCTTCGGAGTATATTGAATTTTACAAAGCATATCCTTACGGCTCGCAAAAATTGCTTCAGAGAATTCTTCATTTTATAAAAGAAAACAATATGCAAATTGAAGTAAAATGGATGAGGAAAAAAGCTTCGATTTAAAATTTGCATCTTTAAAATTGGAACAGACGTTTCAAAGAACAACGCTAAAAACTAAATCTGACAGTATAAGCTGTAAAAATGAAAATTATTAGGATTAATAGTTATTTCTTAAAATCGTCTCTTACCGTCATCACTTTGCATTTTATCAGATAAACTAAATAATTCTTTTTGTTTTTCTTGTTGTTGTCGACAGTGACTGATGATATGAAAATTTGGAGAAAAACACATTAAACCAAATTCCATTCGGAAATTTATATTTCTGTATACTATATGATATTATAAAAGCAAAAAAGAAATGTCACGTCTCTAAGACATTTTTCTTCCTTTAAATGGAAATATTAAGACTTACTGCACATCGTATAGTGATATTACAAGTGTCAGAATATCGTGCTACGTAATTCTGGAGGAAACATATAGCTCGAATTAAATATTTCACAAAAGAATAAGGTAAAAACTTGGAAAACGACAAAAGTTTTGAGTAAATATGAGTTCAACAAGTTTTATATTAGGTAGATATCGTCATTTCATTTTAGTAAGTTGATTTACGTAACGTCTATTCGGTTGGCCGCGGAATTAATATTTTTAAGCAAGAATTCTTTAAGTGCTTTTATTAAAACAATTGTCAAGACTATTTTTGGAAGATTTATTTGAAAGATAGTATCACTTTTAAAAAGATTATTTGTTACATTTTCTACAAGTTTTGGAATGAAATTAGTTCCATGTTGTACTCCTATTTTAAAATATTTTCGGTGGCAATTACAAATTTTTCTCTGAAACACAGGCATCTTTTTAAATATATTATTATTTTAAACACTGACAAGTTTATTTCTTTGTTTCTGTACATTTTAGATTTTTCAACCTGAAAGTTTTACTAAGCAAATACTAGAAATCCACGTTCCCTGACAAGCAGCCAAACCTTACCACTTACCCATAAATGGCCAAATTTTTTATTTTGATTTATTTTGATTTTTTCACCATTTACTTATCTGAATTCCATTTGATGGTCTAAGTTACTTTTGTTCATATTATGTTATGATAGAAAAAACAAATGTTTCAATTTTCAGTACGACGTGACGGTAGACGAACAATAGCGTTGTCTTTTCGCTGCATTACGATTATATTTTTATTGGAGTTTATAAACGAGTGGAAGGGCTTCTAGATTCCTTATTAATGTTTTTATTGTCTACTAAAAGACAATTTTCAATACGGTTTTGCTTCAAAGTACGAGTGCAATTATAGCCAATCTCGCTCATTCGTCTTGACAGGGGTAAGGCTGAGAAAAAGTTATCGTTAAAAAAATTAAATTTCTGTTCTTTATAATTCTTTTGCAATTTAGTAGCAAGATTTAGAACAACCGATGCCTCAACGCCAAAATCCTCAAAATCCGAACCTGTGCTCTTTCCTTGGTAAAGCACTAATTAACGAACTTTCTATACTAAGTTATTTATTTTTATAAATAACAATATATCGCTTTCTTGTTTTAAATCTTTTCGCCCTTGTAAATACATTATTTCCTTTTAGAATTAAATTTAACGTCGTTCTCTAATATAAAAATTTTTAGTTTAATGCTCCCGACATTAACAAAGTTTATGTCGTGAGGACGTTAAAATTTTTTGGTACTCTTCTGTGAACTGTTTTCTTAAATATTAAATTCTCTCTTTAAATGCTTATTTTTTTCGTTGCATTTATGCTATTTCGTAGAAATTTGAACCCTTTGATAGTTTTATTACCCCTAAAGCTATAAATTTTGTCAGCTTGACAAGCATCAGTAAGACTTATGGTTCCTGCAAACATCATATGCAAGATGAAAATTCTCGTTATGTCCTGCCCTGGTTGCAATAGTTGATTGGATTGTTTAAACATACGATTCCTTCAATAACCAATTATCTGCTAGTTCAACTTTCTTGATGGTTGAAATTGGCATTTGTCGCTTGAAAACTGGAGAGAATTTTCCGTCAGCTACCGTCAAGTCAACACGCATTTACTGTGTTAACCCTAGTAGGTATTTGAAACTTTAGAAATCTCGCATAATACCGTGAAGTCCATGCTTCTAATAAGGTGCAAAGCCTGAGTGTAAATTGCGCGATTGCACTCTGTCTTCGATTTATTAATTAATGATAATTCTCGGTAGGTCCGGATATATCAAATTCCGTATTCTCGTACCTTCAACACTTTGCCGACCAGCGGACCGCTCCAGTAAATCCAGCAAATAGACTCTTTCTACCGTTCAGTTCCTTATCGTACCGTATTCGAACCCTCTTTGTTCTTCGAATTTTTATTTGGTATTCGTACTGCCGTACTCTACTCAGATGTTTTATAACTTAATTAAAATATCGCATTACCGACCGTGTGAGAAAGACGTTCGCACCTGTACATATTTATGTGTTATCTTTGTAATATAAGTTGTATAATTTTATGTGTTATCGCTGTAATACAAGTGCCGCGAGTTCAGTGCACTGAATGCTTATCCTGCTTATAATCGGATTAGTTCCTGCTAGGTGAATATCGCTACCTATTTTTATATTTTTTTGTGAAGAAGCATTATTGGCAAACCCCAATTGCCAATCTGTCACCGCAATTATTTGCAAACATTATCTACAACTTTATCTTCTCACCACCGATCGTCTCGAACTGGTGAAAAATCTGCGAACACCAGTTGCTATTAGCAAAAAATCTGTTGAACCATTCACAGTGGTGACAGGACCGTTAAATTTATTTGCGCATAGTAAATTGGATTACATGTCAAACTATAACGTAACTGTCTTGCTTTGAATTTCGATAACTTTTATTTGTTTACTCTTTATGAACAAGATTTGTATGTAACTAGCATTTATCTTTGTTGTTTGTACATGCTAAAGATTATTAACGTAACGCTTTGTTATTCAATAACTTTATTTGGATTTTCTTGTTTAACAATAACTTCAATTAAAGTATTTGGCTTAACGTATTATTTATCTGTTTTTACGATCGAAAGCTTCGGCTCTATGCAACAACACCTGCAGGTGGTGATTTAAAAGCTAAACTTTGTGTATTACTTATTGCCCCGTTTATTTTTGTTATTATTTATGCTTTTATCATAACAGATCAACGAAGCTTATCTCAAACATGTACGGTTATTTTATATTATGTATGTCTTTTAGCTTTCTTATTTCAGTACTGAATGTACCATGCTGGATTGTTAAACCGTAAATGTAGATACGTTTCGTCCGGTCTTGTTTATCGTATATTTATTTGTTTTGTGTACTTTGTTTATATGTCTCAAACTGTCTATGCAAGATTGTGTTATGTTCCAATTGTGTAACCGGATTGCTGTAATCTTCTCTTGTATATTTATTTGTTTTACACAATACTAATATATGTATTAACTTACCTTGATCATTTATTGTTTATCTTATTAGAATGCAGCACAGTCTCTATTTTATTTCTTTGTGTAATATTTAAACCCGTGGTTCGATCCCAGTTGTAGGGTATTCTATTCAAAACTAGCTCATCGTCATACAACTACAGCTGGCGCCCTATTAACTTCAAGAACCCCAAGATTATCGTATTCCTACTACCGCACATTGTTTGCTCTAAGCTTTATTAGTCCACGACTCGTCTTTGACTGTAGAAAACTTAGCAAATCAGATGGCATACCTATTATGTATATGATTGCACTACCGGTGGATCTCTAATTCCAGTTTTACCCGTAACAACTGTACTTATTAGATAACTACTAGCGACATTCAAAGATCAGACTATAACAACATTTAAAGACTCTTCAGTAGTACCCATTACAAGTTCAGCAATAGTTATGGCTACGTATACGCTATATTAGGCTGTCATTGCAACCTAATAACACATCGTTCAATAAGTCCCGAGACTAACCCAGAGATGGTGCTAGTAGTACCAAACTAGCCACGTTTCCCTAGAGTGCGAACCTTCACATGAAACGTGTAAAAATTTCACGTCGATTGGACCACAAACAGCAGAGTTATCGAGGTTAGAGTAAAGTCACTTTGTAATTTGTTTGAAAAATGGAACAAAGCGAGTTTCGGGTGTTGATAAAAAATTGTTTTTTAATGGGTAAAAACACCGTAGAAGCCCAGCAATGGCTTGAGAAACGTTACCCGGACTCCTCTCCATCCAAATCAATGATTTGTCGTTGGTATGCTGAGTTTAAACGTGGTCGTACGGACACAAACGATGCGGAATGTTCGGGTAGGCCATTGGAAGCCGTTACACCGGAAAATGTGAGTGAAGTATTCAAGATCGTAATGAAAAATCGCAAAGTAAAGGTCCGTGAGATTGCAGAAATGACACAGATATAATCTGGAAGCGTATTTACAATCCTTCATGAGAAATTGAGCATGAAAAAGGTTTTTTCCAAGTGGGTGCCGCGATTGCTTTCAATGGAACAAAAACAGCAACGAATCGACGACTCAGAGAGCTGTTTATCGCTATTTACTCGCAATAAAAAGGATTTCCTGCGTCGATACGTGACCATGGATGAAACATGGATACATCATTTCACTCCGGAGTCGAATCGGCAATCATCTGAGTGGCGCATGGCTGGCGAAAGCCGCCCAAAGCGTCTAAAAACGCAGCAATCTGCTGGCAAAGTCATGGCGTCTGTTTTTTGGGATACACATGGCGTCATTTTCATTGACTACCTGGAAAAAGGTAAATCGATCAACAGTGATTATTATATTGACTTGTTGGTACGTTTGAAGGAGGAGATCGCAGCAAAACGACCGCACATGAAGAAGAAAAAAATCCTTTTTCAGCAAGACAATGCACCATGCCACAAGTCCATGAAAACAATGGCAAAAATCTACGAGTTGGGCTTTGATTTGCTTCCCCACCCCCCGTATTCGCCAGATTTAGCCCCCAGCGACTACTGGCTCTTTGCTGATCTCAAAAAAATGCTCCAGGGAAAAAAAGTTTGGCTCGAATGAGGAGGTCATTGCCGAAACTGAAGCCTATTTTGAAGCAAAGGATAAATCCTTCTATAAACATGGTATAGAAATGTTGGAAAGGCGTTGGAAAGATTGTATCACTCTAAAAGGAGATTATATTGATGAATAAAAATGATTTTTGAAAAAAAAAATGTTGTTTTCGTTGTTAGTCTCGGGACTTATTGAACGATGTGTTATTCTAAAAGAATAACTTGCGCTTATTTTGGTGTTTTGAATATGAAATCTCTAATTAGTAACTAATGCAGCGGAAAAGGGATTGAAAATGTAACCAAACCTTGCTGCCGAACTCATAATGAGAGCTTTCCAGTACTTGCACAAATTCTGTTTCCGACTTGCTGATCTGTTAGTCTTTAGTTGTTGGTGTTAGAACACATGAAGAAAATCACAAGCCATCCAACTATTAAAGTATTTCAAAATGTAATATTTGCGCAATTTAGTTTTACGCCTTAAAGTAGTTTCAGGATTTTCTTTACCGTCGATGGTATTAATTGCACTTGACAAAGTATCTAATAGTGGACAACGTCACTAAACGTTTTGTGCAGACTACAAAGAATGGTTTTTAGATTTATTAATCAAGTTCACTTGACTGATCATAGTCACAGCCTTTCTCAACCCACTCGTAACCATGTTTCAATCCTTTTTTTTTATTTGTTTTCTAGCGATATCTTACCGAAAGTTAATGTGCTTCTGGATTCCAGTAGGCATCCGTTAGCTATAAATAATTGTAGGATAGCCAAAGTTTATGTACAAGGCATGTGACAGTCGCGCATTTATTTTCAAGTCCAATCTTTTTGTGCAATAATTTAACAAAGTTATTGGTAAGTTTTGTACGATCCTGATTTGTTTTGCTTATATTGTAATACTTAGTAGAGTAGTTTCTGCATACAGTATAGTAATTTTATTATAACGTTGAATGATTGCTTGTTATAGCGAGAATTTGGTGTGTCCCTATAATAGAACTTGGCCATAAGTAGGTATGTACTTATCTAAGTTTTGTAACGGTCTGCGCATATTTTACGAGTAGATGCAACAGATTGCAGTACGTTTTACGAAAAAAAAAGCATTCTGAAGAAAATGTTTATTGAATAAATTGTCAAACGAGGAGTTTCAGTCTGCTGATGTTTACACAACACCACCGTATAACAACTCTGATGATGACTCGGGGCATTTGAAAAACAAAGACAAAATAGAAAAAAAAGTTTTCAGATGCATGGAATGAGGTTGATCTAAAAAACCAAATATTATTAGAAAGTGTAAATTATGATAATTTAACTAGATCGTTTCATATAAGTCCTATTGAATTATCTGAGCTGTTTTGGAATGCCGAGTAAACAATATTCAAGGAAACAAAATGCAAGCAGCACATTTAATACCTCCAAAAGAGAGCTGAAAGTGTTTTTAGCTGCCCTTCTTCTATCAGGATACAATTAATTGCCAAGAAGAGAGTGGTATTGGTGTTTGGACGGCGATTTAGAAAATATCATGATTTCTTAAGCAATCTCTCGCGACAGGTTTAAGGAAATACTAAAGAATGCCCATTTTGAATAAAATTTAAAGCTAACTCTAAATGACAAATTCGGAAAGGTGTGACCTCTTATAAAGCATTTGAATAATCGTTTTATGGCATGCATACCAAAAAGCATCAAAAATGTTGATGTGGACGAATCCATAATTCCGTACTACCGCCACCACAACTGCAAGCAGCGGAGAGAAAGAAAGTCAAAGCCCTATAGCTTTAAATTCTGAGCAGTTTGTATATAACATAGAAAATAGACAATATGCTTGGTAGTTTCAGATGAGAAAATATAATCAAAGTAACCTCTCTATGATTGTTGGTCATAGATAAATGCCTATCTGACTTGTATACAAAGTCCAGTGGCTTATTTGCAATGGGCTTAGAATTAAGAATTATTTTGATATAGAAGGACTAAAAACAAACCAGGAAGCTAAAGCATAAGTGACTTAACAGGTATTAAAGTCTTTTTATTTGTGATGTTGTTTTTTACGCTTTGAAAACCATTTTACTGCTGTACGGTACTTTTTAAACTTTAGCTATCCAACTAGAATGCGAACTCGAGATCTAAGACGATCTGGATTACACAAAAGCTACGATTTTCTTCTTACTTATATTTCGAAATAAAAAGAATTTAATTCTCGGATCATAAATTAAAATTTGCGCTACCTTTTAGTGTCCCAGACCTCATGAGTAATCTTAGAAACAAGAACAAGGAATACATAATTTACCATTTGCCATCTACCATTAATATAACGTCAAATTTGCAATGATAATTAATTATGTTAAGTATTTAGTTTATTGTGCCGACTGTAATTCTACATCTTAACGCTGATCCGCTTTCGGGTTTACAACGTCTAGGTGGCTGTTGCAGTTCCTACCTTATCCACCATGAAATAAATTTATTATTATAACAGATCAACTTAAAAACTACTGATAAGACAACGTCCTACTATTACCCTTTATCAGATTACACTCATGTTGAACTTGATGAGTTGGTCTTTATTAGGTAAACTTTAAATTCATTTTTTCTGAGAATCTAATTAAGTGCAATAAATCAAGAAATAGGAAACAGATTTGAGCAGATCTTAAGCAGTTTGAATTCTTAGACAATTTTATGAAATATATAAAAGCAAATTTAAACCAGTACAAAATTTGAGAAGAAGAATCATCAAGGTTTATTAATTTGAATAGCAAAAATTTCAATAAAAGAATTGACATTAAAATGCCATTTTGCATTACTTATAACTAGGCTCAAAGATCTTTAGCTCTAATATGAATGATATTGATTTTTCCACCGCTTCTATTGCGCTTTTCTAAAGTACTACCTAGATTTAGAGATCGATTCTTCCCTCCCCAACACATCAAATTTCAATTAATGGTCCAAGAGCAAAGTAAATATTCTATCAGTGAAGTAAAAGAACAACATAATTTTACGTAAATCTTTACTTACTGCAACTGTTGATTGTTTCAGGTGAACTTCCGACCCTTATTTGCTTTCCGACCCTGCATTACTACTGGAATCTAATCACAACCTTAGAAGGATTGCTTAGCGTAATCGAATTTATCGCATGTAGCTGAGGTTGGAGTTGAAATGTAGAGGTTAGTAGAATATTTTGTTTCTGTATTCTAGTAATGAAACGTAATCAATTAGAGTATTATTTTACTCATTATTACCTCTTATTGCAATAAATTAAACTTTGCTCCGTGCTACTTTTCATGGATATCAACTTTTTATTTTCAATGGGCACATTAATTTGGAAAATTATAGTTGAATTTAAAATAAAAATTTAAAAATATTATTGCAATACAGTTCAAAATTAAATGTTGAAAAATAATGACACAGTATCATGTGAAGAAGCCGCAGCACAGTGGATAACCTACAGGGGATGACCGTCGAGTTCTATAAATTATAAAAAAGTTATTTTTAAGATTTGCATTTAATTTTGAACTTTCTTCTTGTTTTTTTAAATTTAGTAGCGTAATGTCGTATACTGAAAGTAAAACACAGTTCTTTTCCTTTGTAAGATTTTGAGAAAATCCTCAGGAAAATAAAATTAAAACTTGAATCACACAGCTTAGGTTAAAAGCAGCTTATTCAATTGTAAAAGAACCTAATTCTAATTGGATTTTTAATGTAACATATAGAATTGGGGAACTGTTTCTCAACATATATCTTTATACTTTTAAGGTCTAATGCCTTTTATAATACGATATGATAGGAAATATACAGACCACAAAGCTTTAAATTAATTTTTGAAGGTAGACCCTTAGACCCTTTCTATTTAACTTATGCTCTTTACGCTTCAAGCACTTTTTACCTAATTTAAATAGAAAAATACAAATTTGTCTTAAACTTTTTCCATTTCACGTTGATTTTCTAGAAATGTTTTAATTATCCTATTTTACTTTTTAGTATTCCTTGTTATTTTTTGTTTCTAGTATTTTATTTTTTTTATGTTACAAAATGATTTTGAATTCTGTACTTTAAAAAATTGTATGTTGTAAGTAAGTAGTTTCTTTGTAACTTTTACCTAATTTTGCCAATTCTACTTTCTATTAATCGACTTTCAGTTTTTAAATTAATAATATTAGTAAAAAAGTGGATAACATTTAGCCTTTTAAAACCAGTTGTTGTGTACAATATCAATACACAACCTAAAAATTTAAAAATTACAATGCTTAACCTGAAACATAAGAAGTACAACATACCAGAATCATATTGTATGTGCTAGCGAAAAGAATATGCAGACAGAATAAAAGTGGAATGTTTATTGAGAACCTGGACAAATCGATAGAGCGGTGTAGTTGACTAGGTTTAAGTTTGGGCTAGTCAATTCTCACTAAGACTTTTCCTGACTTTTTTCCACGGTATAAATCAATACCAAAACGGTAATTTTTTTAAGGCTCCCATTTTTGGTAGAAGAAAGGTCTAAGGACTTATAAATTAGAACGAAACCTAAAAATTCTTTTTGTTGTTTTAACCAACGGACATTGAAAAATGTCTGCGAGATAGAGAAATATTCCATCATTGAATATTGGTTATCGTGCTGACAATCATCACTTTGCTTGTTCCAACTCGAGAACTTTTTACAAATCTTCCTGCTCCCTAGAATTAATATTGTAATCGTTTTTTATTGCTTTTTGCATTCATGTGCAATTAACATACTGCGAATTCTATTGCACTGCACAGATTGTTGCCTGACCCATGATTGTACCGGTCTTTCTGTGGAGGATAAAAAGCCTCAGTTCCTGGTAGTTGAAAAGTATTGATTTTTCCTTACCGTCTGTTTATCTTTTTCTTAGTTTTTACCAGATGAACTGCAAAATTTATTAATGTCTATTTGCAAATTTTCTATCAGCCAACTCATAGGGTGCCTCATGGTGGGCTAGCCAACTCACAATAGATGTTAGACATTATAAACAAAATGTTAGTGATGACAGACCAAAATACGATTATTCAATTCTCCATAAAGATTAATTTAGATCAAGTCCAGGGCAGCAAACGCTAACGTCATATCACTACAATATACGGATTACCAAGCTTGCTTCGTCAATAAATGAGAAATTTCTATTTTATATATGTTACCGGACAAACCCGAAATCCGGATATTCTAGTATTGACTAGGACAAACGCAAAGATCCTGCACTCTCTAGGAACAACGCAAATTTCCTAGACCAAACGCGGAGTGCCAGACTAATTCAGAAATAACTGATTTTAGAGAAGGAAATTGCTTCATTTTTTTGGCCTGCTTTCGTAGAGAAAGTGCAGCTCTTTTCCTAGCTGTTGCAATACTACTGACTTCATTGCAATATTGATCATTTTGTTGGTCATCCTCATCACGACTATCTACCTCTTATCTTTCCATTTCCACTGCCATTTCGTTGTCTCATCTCTGATTCTGTCTCGCCCGAATTTGTCGATGATATGACTTTCTCTAAGTCTTCCTCGGTGTGTAAATCAAAAATAACAACCTCGCTCAATTTAGTCGTAATCAGCCCTACCCTGGGTTCCATACCAAACATGGCCTTGTAGGGTGACATGCTGATGCCTGAGTGCAGCGCTCTGTTCTTCATAAATTGTACGAACTTAAGTCCTTCTGTCCATTTTAGAGTGTTGTTGTCCTTTAGCCACGTTGCCAACATGTTTTCTACATCTTGATTGGCTCTCTCAACGGAACCTTGGCTTTGACTATGTCGAGGTTTACCGTGCACTAACCTTAATTCTGGCCAAAAAGCGTAAAAATATCAACTAAGTGATATGCTACTTCTTCAGCTGTTTTAGTGCGAAGAGCTCTCAGAATAACAAATTTTGTTACGTGATTCTGATACACCATTATGAATTTGTTACCTGCATCACTCTGTGATTGCATATGTATTAGATCGACCTGACAGCGACTATTCATTTGATTATGCAAAATTGGTCGAGAAACTAAACTCTTCTTTCTTTTTGTTCGTTTCATATGACAACTTTCACACATGGATAAAAATAAGTTTATCATTTCTTTTGTTATGTTTGCATACTTTTTGCTCGTTTCGGAGAGTAATCTATCCCTACCACCATGCCCAACTGCGCGATGTGCAGTATCGATAGCATCAAACACCTCATCAATAGGCAAAAAATAACGTATGTCGTTTTCTGCTGATTTAGCAATTAGTTTTTTGTTTCCGTTTATTTCAATAACATCAAATCGTTTCAATCGACGATATTGCAAAGCCACCTTTTTCGCAGCCGACTTTGCGATCAAAACCTACAAAAAGGATGCAGAGTTACTAAACTTCATTAATTATAACGAACAACTGTAAACAATTAGGATAAAAAAACATGTTTCAGAAGGCCCTTTATTATTGTACGAGTTGATGTCTGGAAAATGAAGAAGTGCGATAATGAGATTATAGAACAAGTTTTTAATATTATTTTTTGCACTGAAGAATGTAACTTCATTATTTTTGTAAAAGTATAGTCAAAATAGTATTAAAATGTGTAGTAGTACCAACCCAGAAAACAGTGCGTCAAGAGGCATCGTTAAAGAATCACAAACAATTGAAAACGATGCGTTAATGAAGCTCTAGCGCCAAACTAGAAAATAGTTATTTATAGTGCAAGTATTAAAAATGTCATTTTGTTTGTGAGTAGGGTAGTTTATAAAACGAGGCCGACAGGTTGAGTTTTATAACCCTACGAAATAAAACGTTATAGTATAAAAGTTATAAATATAAGTAATATAACGTTATAGATATTATAAAATTTAGATTATTTTTGATAGGTGTTTTATTTGTTTGACAATAATTATATAGCTTGTGAATTAATTAAACAACTGAAACTTATTAATGCTACTTAATGCTACGAATGGTACACCCCTCGGTTATAACCTCAAATCAATTGTCTACATACTTCTTCTAATAAGCTGTTGTATTGAGCATTTGTAAGCACAGTAAAATGTGTCGAAGATTTCGTGTCTCGGTCTATCATGGTTTGAATAAATTTATCTTTCCATTTTAAGTCAGACATAATGAATAATCGATAAAATCTATTAGTACACAAGCTCGTCCAAGTCACACAATGACAGTGCACGATGCGCAGATGCGGTTTCCAAAATTCGAAACGGGTTTATCCTAAGTCGAGTAGGCATATCTAGTTTATCCTAGGTAACTTAAATAACTTCTAGTTCTGCCTGAAAATTTTAGGATAAATTAGAATTTCCTTCTCTAAAATCAGTTATTCCTGAATTAGTCTGGCACTCCGCGTTTGGTCTAGGAAATTTGCGTTGTTCCTAGGGAGTGCAGGAGCTTTGCGTTTGTCCTAGTCAATACTAGAATATCTGGATTTCGGGTTTGTCCGGTAACATATACACACAAGCTTTAAAGCATTAAATCAAACTCATCAGTAAACTCTGAAACTCTTGACAATGAAGCAGGGATGCCCATATGCCTGGAATCTGAGCATTCGGTCTGTTGTGTTAGTTTTTACCAGACGAACCTTAAATTCTGAATATTTTGTCGGTGAGAACCCTCACGTCAAGGGTTATACTTTTGGATAGATCTACAGCCATCTTTGATAGAAAAGCTCCTTAGAGATCTTAGTAGTGTCTGACATTTGTCATGTTTTACTTGCCAGCAGGATCTTATCAACATATGCCAGTCAGGAGACCAAGATATGTTTGTTGAGCTTTAAGCCTAAAAATTTCTGGATGAGTTCATCCATCACCAGATTTAAGAAGTTATGGAGAAAAGATCGTCTTGTTTTATACTATGCGTAAGAGGGGTTTGAATTTCTGATGTTGGCGTATTCTTTCATGATAATATCAATTGAAAGGTGTCCTACAGAGCGTGCTTTTGCCAGGTCTAATTAGCGACTCAAGTGTAGCAGTATTTAAAAAACTTCGTTAACTTCCTTAAACTCCTTCTGATTAGGACTAACTGGTAATCTAGAGAACCGCCTGGCCAAAAACGTATTACATAATGAATGAAGAAGACGATTGTAATGAGCCTCCAGGCTTTTGGAAAAAAGAACTGTTCTGCAATCTAGGATGAAAATAGAAAACCTTGTAGTATTTCTTCTTGAAAGTAATATAACAAAAGTACAAAAAGAATTGTGCCTCATTCTTGTTAACAATATTCATGAGTTAATTGGTGATAAGTATTATACAGTTAAACTATTTAGTCTGCGCAGAAATGGTCTCTTCTGCATTGTAGGTTTGTTGAGATTTCATATAACTTTTCCAAAGTTAAAGTCTATACTCCGAGCATTGACATTCTATACGGTTTTACTCTCTCTCACTTAATGTGTTCCTTTCATTGTCATGATATTGCGCGTTCTCAGGATAGATTTTTACATTCATTACATTCCTCTGTCACCGTTTCAAGGATTCTGAATTTAGTGCACCAACAAGTTGCAGGTGACAATTGACAAATTTAAGCGCAGATACCTTTGAGTTCAGCATAGCCTATCAAGTTCTTAACCTTGCAGGTGACCCGTCTTCTGTTTCAGGTTCATCATGCCACTGACAAGCCAGATCTACAATCCATGATGCCTGCTGAGTATATAGAAACGCCTACAAAGTTGGGTTGCAATGCATTCGTAGAGCGCTCAGCAAGATGCTTTTACGCCCAGTATTGTTGCCAATATAAAGACTAATTAAATAAGAGTGTAATAGACAATAAGACAACAGCTAAAATACCTATACCTTTTAAGTGATTTAAGTTAAGTCGTCAGAGCCTGCTACGCAGGATTTGTCAAAGATCTACTAGAGAGCGCCCCGAATTTTTTTCAACTTTCTCGAAAGGAAGTAATTCATCAGTTCCAATAAGCAGTTTATTTTAATTATGTAATCCGTAAGCTGCCTTCTCTTTACTCATTTGTTTTTGCTTTTTAAATATTGATCGAGCCAGTAGAGCTAAATTATCACTGCGAAGTTGCTCAAACATCTTTGAGATCTGGTAAGTATCTTATGATTGAAAATCCAACCGCTTTGGGAAAAGCAGGGACGTGTATATTTGCGGGTGAATAGGATTTTTGCTCAAGGTTTATTTATTCTCCTACTTGATCTAAATTGATCATTGAGAACGATTAGTTTAGACGACCAGCATACATTTTAGTGACAAACCAAGACCTATTCTGCTAACAAAGGAGAGGCGATTATTTATGTACTCAAAGATTTGAGCCCATAACTTTCATTATTATTATCCGTTGGCTTTACAAGACAATGATTTTTTTCTCGGCAAGCTTTCTGCTTATTGTCTTAGTATTTGCGAGACGCACTTTACATTCTGTCATAGTACGCGGAAAACATTTTAAAAGAAGCAATGCTTTCATTTTTCTGGTTGCACATTGCACAATTCTAAAAGTTGTATTTTATTTAATACAATTTAGATACAAAAAATATCGACACAACCAAGATAATGTAGGGACAATGAAGTCTCTGACAATGCAAGCGCAGCTGGAGGAAAAGTAATCCTGACACGACAGTGCCAACATTTTGTAGTTCGGAAAAATAAAGACAAAGAACAGTAAAAACAGGAAAACCTAAAAGAAGCCAAACAAATCTTAAATTTCCATACCAATGTTAGTGCGGTAGTTGAAAGTGTTTGCTCTATTTTAGCACAGAAAGTTGTAAAAATTCTTTACAATATTATACTTGTTAGTTTGTTTTCATTATTTTGAAATGCCAGAAATAGGGCTCAAACTTGTAATTTAATTTTTAAAAATTCTTTTTCAATTGTTAAAAGGTAGTGTAGCTTTAAATGTATCCAATAAAAAACAGAAAATTTCCTTAAATTCTACAAATAATGCTCGCTGCAAAATAACAGTTTATTTCATTCAGATTCTTTAACAAACTTATTCCCACGTAAGGGAGACTTGAGTAGCTATCTCACATTACTTTCTATTACCCCACAGACAGCACTAAAATGAAACTCAATTTCACTTACCGGGTTAAACAAATGGTTTTTCTTAACTTTCGATTTTAAAATGCCCGAAATAAATTTTCTAGCTTTTCTGTGATTCTTTCCTTTGATCTATTTTTTTTTCTTGTTTTATATGTTTTAAAATCGTTCCTATATCATTCTACTGCTCGCACGTATTGTTATTCAAGGTGTCAAGATATCACGTCACATCTTTCTTGAGAATATATAGCTGAAGTAAAATATTTCGCCACAAAGTAGCTAAGAAACCTAAAGAATAACAAAAAGTTTGGATAAACACGAATTCAACAAGTTTTATGTTTGGTAGGGATCGTCGTTTTATGTAGTTTCACGCAACATTCGTGTTAATCAAACAAAATTTTCTGGGCCATTAAAATTAATTCCTCCAAAGAACTTTTTATTTAAAGTATCACCCAAACATATTTCTAGCATTAAATATTATAAAGTATCAAATATTAATTTTAGTGAAAAAAAGCTTCTTTCGACTAAAAATATCGAGTTTAGATAAAAGTTATGATAACAAAAATTCGAAACAAAGAAAACGTTTTAAAGTTAACAATAGATTGGTCAAACGAAAACTTAAATAAAGAGCAAGAAATATTTCACCTCTTCGAAATCCCATGAATAATCTGACAAGAGTCAGCAGATTTGTTGGTAAGTTTTGTCTGTATTGACCTTCGGCTTATAACGCCCGCCTAACCTAAGAGATGCTGTTGCTTCCCTAAGACGCACGTCAAATTCCAAAAACTCAGAAAATGGTGTGGGCGTAATTGCTATGGCGCACGTCCAGTATTAAAGCTCCAGGTAAGTTCAGCAGGATCGTTGTATTGACCCAGTCACATTTGGAAGCGTCTCCGCACCAGGACCGGGCGCTGGCGTCGCGCGGCGCTACTCGGCGCCGGCGTCAGTTAGCGCTCGCCGCGTGTGGAGACATGTCTTTGTTCAAAAGTGCGCCAATTTTCGAGCTTAAGTGGTAAGTTGATTTTATAACAATTAGAATTTTCGTTGACTGATTTTTTTCTCGATTTAGTATCTATTATTGATATTAAAGAATAATGAAGTTTTTTGTTTGAAAATTATGAAATTCTTGAATAAGATGAATATTTAAAATAGTCATTAACATTAATTAATTTAAAAACTGAAGAAATTGGTGATAAAAATCGAAATTAATAAATGATTAGTGATCATACTTTTAAAAGATCATTTTTATTATATCTTATGCATTATTACAATAATTAGTAATTCCTTCTTTCTAAAAATTAAAAGTTTTTAATTGCGTAAAAGCTTCATCCTGGAGCAAGGAACTAAATAATAAAGAACTAATTTGAATAAATAAGAAAAATATTTTCAGAGGACTTTAATGTTCGAGCGGCTTTGTTTCATCCAGCGCTAAGTAAATAAAATTTGCAAAGTGGATAAAGAAGACAAAGCCGCATGTGCTTTATATAAACAGATAATAGCTTCGAACCGCATTTACCGAATATATTCGGAAACGTCCCTTGTGTGTTGGTATATTATCTTGTTTTATTCATTGAACTAAGCCAATTTGTCAATTAGACATCTGCGAAAAGCTTTGTTAGGCCTACTTACTTATTGAAAAGCTCACTTGAAAGCTTTAATCTTCAATGTAAGAATGTAATAATAAGACCATTAAAAATAAAGTTTTGTTTGATTTAAGCCTATTTCCTTTAAGGGATTTATTTTTATGTTGGAACAGAAAAAAATGATTGGAGAAATCGATGTTTTTTCTGTATTAACGACTACGATAGAAACGTGAACTGCATTTTGAAAGTAAAATAAAAGACATATAATAATCATAAAAAAAGAAACGAGAAAAAGGAAATCCAAGTAAAGCTTCTACATTTTTAATACGCAAATAGCATTTTCTTAACGTAATCATGAAAGTCTGGAAACAAAGCGTACTTCAGTAAAGTATAAATTAAAATTATTCTCGGGCGTTATACGTTTTAATGTTTACCAGATGAATGTAAATATATGGATGTAATGCTGAAGATGTATGAACATTATACGCGTATGCATATCGCGTACTTACGTAAAACTTCTAAAATTTATGACGGTTGTTATCTAGAGCAACCAAATGCCATCATTCAAAGATAATGTAATTCTCTTCGTAAAAAAAGCTGTGTGCGTCTCACTTATAAAGCGCAGGTATTTTTCATGAATAATCCTTTTGGGGAATCCTGAAAACTGATTAAAAAAGGAATTTTGTCGGTTAGCAATTTTTTTTCTTTCAGATGTTTCAAATCTTTATCGATTCTGTTTCATATTCGATTAAGATCCGTTACTCTTGGATTGTTACAAATCTTTGAGTCACTCATCATAATTTTTTATAAACATTAATTAATTAGTTTTATTTGGATATCTAAGTTATACTTAAAGATAATATTAAAATTTAAAAAAAATAATAATTAAACTTTTTGATCTATCTTGGTATAATTAATTGAAATTTTCCTTCATTTTATTTTTTTTTGAGCAAGTTTTGACTTTCATTCTTAAAAATAATTACTAAAATTTTAATAATAAAATATTATTATAGGAAAAGTTAATTAAAAGCTGAAGATCATAATTCCTCTGAATTCTTACATATGGTGGAACCCCCGTATTTGGTTGTTTTTCTGAAACGAGTAAAATTTCAAACTTTATTTTGCTGCCTTTGTTGGCGTGAAATATTCACAATAAAATTACGAATGATTCTAGACGATTTATTTATAGCAGGAAAACTGCAGGTTCAACACAGTTTTTATTAACATCAAATGATAGTTGATTCTATGCTCTCTTAAATTACAATGAAAAATACTGAATGTTCTGCACAAAAAATTGAAATTTTTTTCGTTGGTCACCTTATACAACAAAGTTGTTTAGTTAGAGTTTTGATTTACTTTTATAAACACTTAAATATTTTTATAAAACTACAAATAGACTTGCTTTGCTTAATTATAGGAAGCAGATCAAAAGGTTTGATGCAATTGTTTTGCATACGGCGCCTCTCCTTTGATTTGATATCTTTACATCAGTAGAAATACGAGATGTTGATGGGAATAATGAACGTCCTGCTCTGCTCGGGTCAGAGCGTTTAAATGTACAGCAAGAGAGGCCATTTCCACTGTTTTTCTGTGCTCAAGCAATCATAGATATTCTAGTTCTATACCATTTGTGAATAAAAGTAAATACAGTGAGCGGCTAAATTATGGAATGAATTAAATAAAACCGTAATAATTTTTTTTATATAAAAACGCCAAGACACGTCGGTTTTATTTTGTTTTTTGCCGTTTTTCGCGTACATCCGATTTTCTACAGGGTGATTCTAACAAGGTGCACGAAAAGAAAATTATTTTTTTTTAAACGGAACACCCTGTATATTTCTACAGATTTGGATAGAATCTTGTTTCACGAATACAGTAATGTAGATATTGATGGGTCTATCTTGTTCTTAATGTATTAAACTTATTTCCTTGCCTTCTGTTTATTGAGCACTCTTGACTACATCTCTGTTATTATTAAAGATAGACCCATCAATATCTACATCACTGTATTTGTGAAACAAGGTTTTATCCAAATCTGTAGAAATATACAGGGTGTTCCATTAAAAAAAAATAATTTTTTTTTCGTTCAGCTTTTTAGAATCACGCTGTAGAAAATCGAATGCATGCGAAAAACGGCAAAAAAAATAAAATCGACGTGTCTCGGCGATTTTATATAAAAAAAATTATTACGGTTTTATTTAATTCATTCCATAATTTAGCCGCTGACTGTATAACTTTTGTTTTTTGCCCAAATCGTTGTTATATTTCACTACTTGAACATTTTTTTCTGATCGACTATCCCTAGTCACATGACACAGCGACTCTATTCTTTCATGAGTTGACAGCACCTTGACGGCATTATTGTCTTTCCACATTATTGCCAAAATTTCGTTCTCCCAATTATATTGAGAATTGAACTCATCACGTTGTTTTCTGCATTTCTGTGTCGTTTGCAATTAGACAGTTGTTGCATCTACTAAATCAAACTGTTTCAGTTGTTCTTACTGCGAGCATCTTAAACTGTATCATTAGATAAAAGCTCGTGAAAAAGTTAGCAAAGTAGTGATTTTTAGGGTCTAGGATAACCGACAACTGAATCTCCAAATTCTGACTTAGGTTAGTCGTTGATTTTAAATTTTTTCTTTCATACGAAAGGCGCTGCTAAAATTCTAGGAATCTACTCCTGGTGTTGCCAGCGTTCTGCAATGGTCTCATTCGTAAAATATGATATTCGTTACTAATAATACAGTTAACAGTTTGAATTCAAACCGAGCCGGTTTGTTTCAATAGAATTTAACAAGGTAATTTTGTGAAAAAATGAAAATATCAAGTCGTGATTTTAGAGTGATGATTTTTTATGATTTCTCGATACGGGTTAACACAAGCGTGGAAAACCAACGTTTGATGACGATGTTCGAAAGTCGTTGTTGTCGCGAAAAACGTCAATGCTGTGCATGAAATGATTAAAGCAGATCGCCATGTGACATATGCAGAGATAGAGGCATCCTTAGGCCTAGCGGCGAAACAAATACATAAGATTGTAAAGTTTTTGACTAGTGAAAACATCACCTTAATGACTCATTTTCCATATTCGCCTGATTTACCGCCCAATGACTTCTTGTTTCCAAACACCAAAAATAATATACGTGGCGAGCGTTTTTCATTGCCTGCAGAGGTCGTTGAAGCATTTGAATGATTTGTTTTGGAGGTACCTCGTTCAAAGTGGAGAAAATGTTTGGAAGATTGGTTTCCTCGAATACAAAAGCGTATAGATGTTAAAGGCAAATATTTTGAGGGGCAAGAAAGTGATTTACATACAATCCCCTCGTATACATTCATCTGTAGTAATCAGTTCTAGAACTGCACAACCCAAAGTCAAATTTAACGGCATCAGTTTTCAGCCATTCTAAAATGAGTTTGGCAAGTTTGCTTCTATTATCTGAAAATGCTTTAAGCCTCCACAGGTTTCTCTTCTATTGGGCCTTGAAGTTCTATCCTGACTGAAACATCCTCAGATGGAACGAAATTTTCAAGGTTGTTTTTGTTGACTGCTTCTTTGTAAGGCACCACGTCAACATGTTCAGGTAAAAGTTTCACAACATTGCTCGCATTTATGTCTTCATTATCAGTATGTTTGACAAAAAATTAATAATATGGTAAGATTGTGAAATAAATAAACCAAGCCATCTAAGAAAATCAACCTCTAACCAATTTTTGAGGTATCAAAGAAAACAACGCAGTTTGGAAATTGTGATCATGTCAACGCGTGAGAAATAATTGTATACCTACCTAGCAAAAATTACTATAACTCGGTAAAAGAATTTTGATGTGGAACATGTCAGCTAAAAGTAAACATCGTGTCGCCAATAGGACGCCTGCGCGTTATCGCCAAATGTTGATATTAGAAGTTATAATGCTATAATCTGTCGCATTTCAGTTTGGAATGCCTCTGGCACCTATTAATTTCTTTTATTACGTTTACTGACAAGACCCACTTTAAAATAATTTACTACACTAAATTCCCAACATTCAGAATAATAGATCCCAATAAAAGGTACGTATTTTTCAATAGATCTTGACTTTTTCGGGGTAAATTCGACTACCTAAAGTTGTAAAACTTGAGTATTCTTCCATAATTTTATGATGATGCGTAATAGGTAAATTCCAGTTATAATCACGATTTTGAGCCTTTAAAGACCACAGAGAAATCTAATTGATCCGCTATAAAGCACTTTAGTCGTAAAAAGGAATGTTCTCAGTACAGGTCGTTGGAGTTTAGTGTCTCAAAAACAGTGGGAGGGTCAGCTGGATTTTTTATCACTTTTAAAGGTCGGATTTGGGATTAACATCCTCAATTATGCATGAAACAGCAAACATTTAAATGACGACCCAGGGTGTGCCCTGCTCTACTAATTAGTTTGATAGTATATCAGATTTCCGATTTCCAAAACACTGTCGCTCATTCTGTATTATTGTTTTTTATTAGGAAACTGTGGATTCTTCCTTTTTGTTTAATTTGACTGTTATTTAAGAATAGCGTAAATTGTTTAGCTTGGCACACAGCGTGAACAACCGGTACGCGCGAACCTGTTTGTAAGTTCTTTAAAATTTTACATTTCTATCAGTATAGTGCACTTCTAATAAATTTATAGCATTAAAGCACAGCATATAAAGCAACGGAAAAACTTAAGTTTCAATTCTATTGATAATCAATTAAATCATGGTAACAAATACAGGGTGTCCTATTTAGAAAATTCAGAAACATTATGGTTGCCATTTCTCAAGATTATTAAACTTCCATAATTATTCTAAAAATGATTGTGAAAGATGTTAGACTAATTTTTTGTTATTATTACGAATGTGGCATAAAATTCAAGAAAACTCTAGCCTTTACCAAGTCAAACTGTAACATGCAGTTAGCAGTGTTTCCTTCTATTTAATTATTTGTGACCAAATAAAAGCTTACTAAGATTGTAAACAAATATAAAACTTAACATTATGTCTGCTAATTTCCAAGAGATAGCAAAAAGAACCAAAACCGCAGCGCCCATTCTTAAACAAAACAAAGCTGACGTAAATAAAACTTCACGTTTGATTGATTGAGATGTTTACGATACTTTGTAACTTGTAGGCTGTCTTTCTAAAAGGGAAAGATTTCAAAAAGTTTACTGGTAAATTTCAAAGTGATGTGCACTAATATTATACTTCTGAGAAATCAAGCTTCATGAATACAAGGCGAAAAAGCTACATCCTCGGAAGTAGTACTGTATAATCTGAAAGCAGCTTGACATCTAAGTAGTCTATGGATAGTGAATACTATTTTATTATTAAACAAACGAACAATTTAAATGACATTTTAAAGTTCAATTGGTAGTTCAAATGCTTTGTCTTAAAACTGGTGTTTTTGAAATGGCATGACGTGACGTTTATTTATAAATTTAAAAAACTGTCAACCTTTCTAGTTTCAAGCTCACACTATTTATTATAACTTTTCTGAAGTAGATTGCTTTGAACACGGATGATTCAGCTTGACGCTACTGGACCCGTAGGTTATAAAGACATGAAATAGGAGAGACTTCTTGGTTGCAATTTTCATTTTGAATTCAACGCTTCGGTGTTTCTTACCTAGCTGCCACAACATGTACAAAGTATTTTGGAAGGCTATTGCATAGTCCTTCGATATAGTTTCTTCGCACTTCAAGTAAAATAATTTTACATTTATTGTAATTAAAAAAATTAAAATCTATTCGTTTAGTGAACTTACGGTTTCTTTAACGAAAGAGGTTGAAAATGCATTTTCTCGATATTTCCATTAATAACTCAAGTTTATAAAAAAAGCAAATGCTATCGTCAAAACGATAAATCGCGATACTTACGGAATTTAGCCCAAAACAGATAAATACAATGTTTCTGCTAGTTAATTAAAAATTGGAAATGGGGGTATAATACGATATAAAGGGTTTTCCAATAAGAGGTGTTATTTTGATATTCAAAGAAAAGTGCCATTTTTTAATATAAATGATCGGATGTTTATTTCATTATAAAGAGGAAGGTAATAGTGGAAAATAACATCAGGCAAATGACCACCACGACCACGCTTACAGGACAATATCCTTTTCATGAAATTTTCCATAACCAAATCGCAAAGTGGCTGCCCTATGTCCTCGATAGCCTCACGAATTCCATCTTTGAGGTCTTGAATCGACGCTGGGCTGTTGGCGTAGACCTTCTCTTTCACGTGGCCCCAAAGAAAGAAGTCGCAAGGTGTTAAATCACAAGATCTCGGTGGCCAATTGTGATCACCTCTTCGAGAGATAACACGGTCCGGAAACTTTTTCCGTAAAAGATCAATGGTTTCGTTGCTTGTGTGGCACGTAGCGCCGTCTTGTTGAAAGTAAACGTTGTCCAGATCAATACCATCCAATTCCGGCCATAAAAAATCGTTAATCATCTCTCGATAGCGCAATCCAGTCACCGTAACTGTTGCTCCAGCCTCATTTTCGAAAAAGTAAGGTCCAATGACTCCGCCGGACCATAAACCGCACCAAACAGTCACACGTTGAGGATAGAGAGACTTTTCAACAATAACTCTTGGATTTTCTGAGCCCCAGATCCGACAATTTTGCTTGTTGACGAAGCCACCGAGGTGGAAATGGGCCTCATCACTCAAGATGATTTTTCGATGGAATTCTGGATCATTTTCATGCATTTCAACGACCCAATCAGCAAAGACACGACGTTGTTGATGATCGGCCGGCTTGAGTTCTTGTGTTAACTGGACTTTATAAGCCTTAAGACCCAAATCTCTATGCAAAATACGGTGTAATGACGTTTGTGGAATGGCTAATTCCAAAGAACGACGAGGAATGGACAAACCTGGGTTTTCTTTAACACTTTCGGCTACAACAGCAATATTCTCGGCTGTTCTTGAGCGACGTGCACGGGTTTTATTCTTCACATCACTAACTTGTCCCAAGAGCTCGAATTTTTTCACCAATTTCTGTATTGCGGTCCGACAAGGTGCTTCACGGTGACCCAAAAATGTTCGAGTTTACGAACCGTCTCTGCCAAATTTTCACCATTTTTATAGTGAATTTTAATAATTTCAATGCGTTGTTGAAGCGTGTATCGTTCCATATTTATTAATGGCGTAGTTTCTACTTGTCAAATGTCAAAAAATGATAGCTTCAAAAGTGACATCTACCGAAATAGCGGGCTATTCAAATTAACACCTCTTATTGGAAAACCCTTTACTACAAAATTTTGTAGTCCGCGGTACAGCCAAGAATTTAGTACAAACAACTATGAGAATTAAAATAAATTTAGTTTAGCTCCCATCTAGGGTGCCAATAATTAAAACACTTGTTTAACAATAAAACAAAAAAAGACTTTAAATCGAATATTTAAAATTTTCAAAATTGCTTCAGTCAAGTCATTTTAAAGTTTATAAGCAAGCTGACAATAATCACTAAATATTACATCCAATAATCATAGCAACTCTACTTATTTTAGATAAAACAGGTAATAGAAAGACACAAGTACAGATAAAGAAATAAAATTCTATATTTCAATTTTATAAACTGTTGGAAGATCACATTGCGATCTATCTTTGCAGAAAATTTAATTTTAAAAATTCCATTAAGTCTAAACAAGAATCCTAGATAAATTATTTTTGACAAACTCTTATTTTTAACTAATGGGATTTTACCAAAACAAGATTTTATTAACAGGTAGATTAATTATAAAAGATAATATAATAAATATACTCTGACTAACAACTACTGACTTCTGACAAATTTGGTCTGTTTATTATTTAAATAAAAGTTCTAAATGACACTTGTACAATTGAAAAGACAAAGAAAGAAAAATAACAGAATCTAATTCCAAAGCACTACATAGCTGTCTATTGACGATATCCGAGTTTTATCCTAGTTAAAAAACATGCACCATAATTTTCTTTTTGTAACTTAAAGCACCTGCACATTAACTCTATAAAAAAATAATTTGACGTATATGTAGAATTTTTTTAATGGTGAATAACAAATGTGTCATCATCTCACTTTCTGTGTTTCTAGAAATGTTTGCTCGTTTAATATGAGATGCTAGTTTTTACATGTCATAAGTGAATTATTAAGATTGTTTACCATTCTTGTAACTTGTTAACACTAAATTGTAAATTGAACTCTAAGAAGAATTTCTAGAAATCAGCATAAAACTAAAAAAAGTTTTATTGGTTTAAAATAAATAAGAAGACACTTACAATAATATAACGCAATTCAGCAAAATTATAATTTTAATTTACATGTTAAGGTAAAAATAATTTCTTTTTAATTGACATTAATTTCTTCTATCTTCAATTGTTTTTTTTTAATGTATGAAAACTTCAATTTTTCTGTTACATAACATTAAATTATTTTATACAGACTTGCTAATGATCCTTTTAATGTAATTTCTTTTCTGGTTTAATTTTCTAATGCCGTCTTGAAGCTACCCTGAATTCTAAACTAAGGTTAATTATAATAGGCGTCTACAGATAGTTTTTTAATTTGAAATAAGTAGATCGTCTAAATAATTCAATAAAAACGTCTTCAGAAAGTTGATGATTACTCTAATCTAAATCCAATTTGAATCTCATCATACACTAATGTTAAATAGTGCACAGTAGGAATGAAAAGTAACATGCTAGTAAAATTCTTCTCTAAATTTTATTTTATTTTGCCAATGGACTTAAAACCACAACAGTATGTTATTGTTATTTCCAATTTATTCTGGAAATAGCTTCTCATGAGAGACGTTTGTCCAATAAGTACTCTCTCTTTTAAAGGGAATAAGACGATTTTATTCCTAAGGGTATAGTCGAATTACCTGAAGGCGTTTGGTTATATTTTATACTTTTACAGACAAAAAAACCAAATCGTAACTATAGTAGTGTGCTAATTTTTAACGGTCTAACCGGATTTATGGAAAAATCCACTTTAACTTGTTAATTTAAAAGATATGTTTCATTAAATAAGACATTAAATATTTTAGTTTCTACTAAACTTCTACATAAACTGCATGTTGCCAAGAATAGGTTTTTAACGAATTTCGGAATAAGAGTTTTTTAACAATGCTATCGTTGTGTATTAATGTGGTTAAGGGTTCAATTAAACAGCGAAACGTAATGTCTACCGTTCCGCCAATAAATGACAGTTTAGGGAGAAAAGAGCACAAAATTGTGTTGGGTTTTTAGCACACATCCCCAGCGATTTCTGACATATCCCCCTAGTTGACTATTAACACGGAGAGTATAAGAGCGAAACTCGTGTCATACACTTGATTGCGATACACGTGTCCATGATGACGAAAAAATTTTAGAAATGACTGTACATATCTAACTGCAACGCTTTATATAGTAAGTGTTATTGTTTCTAATTTCCTTTTACTACATTATCTTTGTGTAGTAGAAATATCTCGAGTTGTTTCAGTTCCAACAGGCAAGGACAGTTTTCTGAATTAACATTATATAATTTTGTAGAAGGGAGTTAATAAGATTTAAAAATAAGAGTTTGTTTATAATTTGGTTAATTTCTAGCAAGCCTTAGCTTTTAAAAGAAATAAATTGTATTTTTCAAATTTTATTTAAAAATTTAAAGCCTTAAAATTAATTATTATATTAAATAGTCCACCTGGGAAATTATACTATTTAACAGTTAATTTGTTAAAGACAGAAGGGTCTATTAACTTAATTAATTATACTTGGAAGATTCATTCAAATTTGTCTAAAGCTCGCAATAAGATCTTTGCATGTTTTCCGTTGTGACGTCACATTTTTTGTAAGTTGTAATTTATTTTGTCATTGTACGCGTTCATGCAAACACAATAAATGACAATAAGAATTGAAAATAATACCACAACTAAATACGACATGTACAGGGTGTTTCAAGAGGATAGTCAATTCTTAGGGAAGTAACAAGAAAAAGTTCATATGAACATGCATCTAATTCTGAATGATAATAGAGGTATAACTCAGTGGATTAGCTTTTTATGGATTAATTCTTTTTTTTTCCGTCTACAGATATGCAAATCAAGTTAGTGTTAGATATGTCAGTGCTACTGTGGCAAAATGTTGTCAACAGCTTTTGTTGTATCGCACGAAATGACTTAGAAACCTAAACACACTGAGCACAAAATTAAAAAGACGAATTGTAAACACCAGATTCAAAGAGGAGTACTGTCATAACCATTCAAAATTTTATTTCTGTTTTCTCAAATTTATTGATATTTTCTGATATAGTATCACTTCCCAAAGTAGTGACTATTGCTACTGAAACACCTTGTATGCTTCTATAGAAAAGCAAAAAACAAACTTAGCAGCCAGAAAAAGAATAAGTTATGATCATTCTGATTCATTTCCAATGCCCCATCATTGTTTTACTAAAAGATGCTACAACTTAGAGCAATGGTGGGCAAACAACCCCCGATATCAAATTTAATTGTAAAAAGCAAATGTATCAGCAAAAGTTATCGTGGGTCTTTGGATGTTGAATCTTCTTCAGCAGCAAAGCAGAGGAGCGTGAATCTTCGCCTCACAGGTGTTTGACTTGACACAGCTACAAAAGAGTACTTTGCAGCGCACGAGATAGCTGCATGGTGTTGATCCCACAAGCGGCCATGTCATTCATCTTGTTGGTGTGAAGACGATTGATCTCTACCTGAATGTTTGTGGGCTAATTATGCCACGTACCGATGTGGGAAGAAAATGAGGTAGCATCTTCCTCTTTCTTCGGATGTAGAAAATTTTTTCCGTGGTGTATCATATGCAGAGTGCAGTTGGTCGATGTAGGAGCTATTGACTCCATAGATGCTAGTTCCCTCTCAGAAGACCATGACGGACTAGTCTCCAAGAGAATGGATCAAAGGATCATAAACAAGATCCAGATTTAGTGAACGGCATCTCCACGCTGGTGGTTTGTTCGATAGGATGATAAACAAAGCTCAGACGCAATCCGGAATTTTGTGACTGTGAGATTACCTTTTCTAAAGTTAATCTCTGATGTTTTGGTATTGCTGGAACTACAGTCCTATAGTCCTATTAAGCTGATTGTAAGACTTGTGCGGCAAAACTAGCGAGAAGAAAACAAATGAATGTTTAATACTGTTTATTCATTCTTCGAATTTTTTTATACACAAAAGTAACAGACTGATATATAAGAAATTATAATACCTAGGTGACAAAGAAATAACAATTCTGAAATTATGAAATTTTACATCTAGTCCACATTTTAAGTACGTTAACACTTTATTTTTACTATACTATAATATACGAGGGTGGTCGTTGTTCATCTGTTGACAGTTACTCACCAAAGTTTTATGTAAGTTGATGTGAGTTTTTTTGTGAAAATGGACAAAATCGAGTATCGAGCTGTCATTAAATATTTGTTTTTGAAAGGCAATACGCCTTCGCAAATAAAAAATTAGTTGGATTCTGTGTATGGGGACTCTGCACCATCATTTACCACAGTGAAATTTTGGGCTGCTGAATTTAAACGTGGCCGTAAGAGCTTGGGAGACGATGAACGTTCGGGACGTCCAAAAACTGCAACTACCGACGAAAACATCGCCAAAGTTCACCAAATGGTGCTAGACGACCGCCGAATTAAAGTGAGAGAGATAGCAGAGGTTATGAACATGTCAAAAGAACGTGTTTGTCACATATTAAATCAACATTTAGACATGAGAAAGCTGTCCGCGCGTTGGGTGCCGCGTTTGCTCACGTTAGATCAAAAACGTGTTCGAATGAATATTTCCAACGCTCTTTTGGCGCAGTTTAGGCGAATAAATCCGAGTTTTGGCGCCGATTAATTACTGTAGATGAAACTTGGATACACCATTATACGCCCGAAACAAAAATACAGTCCAAACAGTGGACTGCAAAGGGGGAACCGGCTCCAAAAAAGCAAAAACTGGTTTTTCGGCTGGGAAAGTGATGGCGACTGTTTTTTGGGATAGTCATGGAGTTATTTTAATCGATTATTTTCAAAAAGGAAAACCCATTACAGGAGCATACTATGCATCATTACTTGACAAGCTGAAGGCAGAACTTGCGAAAAAACGGCCACATTTGCAGAAAAAGAAAAAAAGAAAACACCTCAGCGGTTGCCATGGCGAAAATCCACGAATTACGGTTTGAACTGCTTGACCATCCGCCTTACTCACCAGATCTAGCCCCAAGCGACTTCTTTTTTTCCCTCATCTAAAAATTGCGCTCGGAGGACAAAGATTTTCGTCAAATGAAGAGGCAATCACCTACGTGAACAATTATTTTGCAGAGATGGGAGCATCGCTGGGAGAAGTGTGTAGAGTTACAAGGAGACTATGTTAAAAAATAAAAAAAAATTTTAAGAAAAAATGTCTTGTATCTTTGTTAGGTCGGAAATGTATTTTGAAATGACCTAGAATAACATCTTTATTATTTTGAATTAGGATTCTTGATTCAATTTTATAGGAAAATTGGAGATTATTGAAGCTTTCTTTAGTAAGAAAACCCTGTTTGATTTTGAAATAAGAAATTATTAGTTTCAAAATTAAACATCTATTTTCCCCTAAAATACCTCATTTTACAGTAAAATTGCATTTTAAAATTTTAGACAATTCAATTTAGAATTATTGACTTAAATTGTTTGTTTCTGTTTGATTTATCGCCTGCCAAACTACCCTGTATAGTAAACCTCAGGCTTGCAAGATGTCTTAATTTACATAAAATATCAAAGAATAAATTTAATTAATTTCTTTAAAACTTTCAGACAGGTATGTTTGAAAAACTCATATTTATGAATGTATAGGATGTTAGATTATTATGATGATTGTATGATTATTAAATTAAAGAATCGACTAATTCTTTAATGTAATTTCTATAGCTTAGACGATCATCTAAAAGAAAAACATACAATATACAGCTAACACAAATATTACTTTTCAACTTTCTAAGAAACGTCGTACACATGTTTTCTCTCTACTTTTTATTTAATTTGATAAGTGCGTAAAAAAAGTTGAGTTAAAAAAGGTCGAGGTAAACTGGTAATAAAAAACACGAAATTAGATTAACATGCATACACGTCCAAAATTATCAAGCTACGTTTTTTAATCTCTGAGTTGTTAAATGACACAGCAAGACTGGAAGTCTTTACATGAAACAAACCAAGCAAAAAGAAAACATAACACTGTGCTGGAAAGTTGGTTATGATGTTATGAATTAAAGCTTTGAGTTTCAGGTTAGTACATGTCATTTCACGGAAAAAGTTGTTATTTTGTTTGTTAAAATGGAAATAAACTTTCTTTTAAATGTTACAAACGTCATTTGCTAATACCGCCAAGCTTACAAGGAATATATATAATGGCAACATATAATTATAATTTACAAAACTTATCTTATAGCATTATAATCGAATAGTAGCCAAAGTAGCTTTAAAAATTTGAGGAACACCTTGCGTTCTTACTGCGTCGCGTCGCTTCAAGAATCTCAATTTGCAATAACTACAGTTTTTGATTAACATCAATTTTATTTAAAATTGCATTTTATAGTTAATCTTGTACTTAAGTACTCAATACTGACATAAAAGCAATAATAATCAAATGTTCACTCTTCTCTAAATTGAAGATTTAGATACCTTTAAGGACATTATGTAAACACAGATCTATACCTTAATTCGGCGTAATTGACGTAACCAACTAGTGAAAGCCTCATTTGCTTTCTATGTCTAAACTGACTGTTTCCACATACGGTTCCTGTAGGCCCGTTAGCTGGATGATGTAATGCAACAACGAGTTAAGCCACACACATCTTGTTTTGAAATGAGCAATGAAGTTCAATAAACACCGGTAAATAATAATTGGTGTATGAGTTTGATCCCAATTTACTGTACTACATGATAAACAAAGTTGATATCTTTCAGTTTCCTTACAGTTAAACCAAAAAAGAAATATTACAAGCACTGTTGATTTTTTATCTTCTATTATTCTGTTCCTGTACCCGAAAGTTATTTTCTTCTTCTGTTTCAAAGTCCACACTTGAACCAAAACCATCAATTTTTAACTTCTGCGCTCTTTGCTGAACATAAAAACTTGTAAAACCATTTTGCATCTGCAGGAACTAATTTGGAAATTTCTCTCAGATCTGCTAGCTTACCAGCTGACAAACTTTTACCATCTGGCCATAAAGACGGTAGCTCGATACTTCTTATGCAAGGTTTACGATCTTTTCCTCCTTTTTCAATATTCACAATTTGTGGCTCATCTTGCAAAACATTGCTTTTCATCATCAGTCTCGCCGATTGTTCTTCATGTAGCTTAGCATGGCATTCTAACCAAGAAACCTTATTTCTCGCTAAATTCATCTTTCTGTTAGTAACAGCTTTTATTCAATTCTCAACTGATACAAGATCATCTGCCTGGAGATGTACGATCATAAAGTTCCTTTCTTTCCTACATTTCGTCATCACATGTACGTAGTCAACAACTGTTGTGGTATCTCAACATCTCCAAATTCCAAATCGGAAACGAGTTTTATGTTTCGATTTTGCCCACCACAAGAGTCTGACTACAGTCTTAAATGTTTTACTGGAGCATGGACGTGTTCACTAATATATTTTATAAGGGCCAAACCCACCTACTCACTGCCTCTTTCAGCAATATTCTCTGTTCAGACATTGAAAATGCCTTGAATTTGGCTACCTAAGTTGTATAAATTTAGCTGTCGTTTGTAGTATTCTATTCCTGTAGGTATTTTCGGTATCGGATGCGTTTTTGGTAGATCAAAAGTCAAAGTGTCTATTTTCTGGTTATTTTTGGCTTCCAACAAGTCTTTGATCATTTTTTTCCTTATAACTTCAGCTGTATTTAGGCGAGCTTCGTGAGTATTTTTAAAAAATTTTTTTCCACATTAATCTTCTAAATCCACTAACTTTGTACTGTACATGTCGCAAGTTAGGCAAGTATCTTTTTGGCTATTTAATTTGAGATTAAATTTTGTGTAAAAATTAGATTTGTACTTTGAAAGACTTGCTTGATACTGTGACAAGAAGTTTGGCACAAGTCATACATTTTAGCTAGATTAAGTGCGGAATTTAGAGTGTTTCGTTTCTGCAGCAATGGGATATATTTTAGGGAAGAATTAGTGTGTTCAATAACTGCCTCAACTTGTTATCTATTTTTTCCTCCACCTTTCAGTCCTTGTCCATCACGTATTATCATGTTGCCAGAATATTTTTTTAATCTACGCGATTTTGATGTATCTGCAGTTTTGAGAAATGCGATTTTACAAATTTCCTTTTCGTTTATAAAGTATTTTCTAAAATATTTTCTTTTGGAATTTTCATTCCTCGTTTTGGGCGTCCTTTCGGCTTATCTGGTTTAGAATTTTTACTTTCTCTTTAACTTCTTTGCTGAAAATTTAGTTCTATGTTTTCGTCTACCTGTTGTTCGTCGAAAAATTCGTTTTAAAGATTGAAGGTACATATTTGCTACTAGAAGACTGAAAGAGTTCCGAAACGAAATTGTTAGAAATCTCTGTGGCTTTTTTAAACATTTCTGCAACGCTGTTTATAAAATCTGGAATTAAGAAATTGTATGTTAACAAACAGCTCGCTAGATGACAGTACGGGCAAGTACCCAGACAAATGCTTAACTCGTTTCTGGAAAAATTGTGGGTTAGCTCATTATTGCATAGCACCATCCAACTAGGATGCAACATGCAACATGCAACTGTTCGAGTGAAAGTGAACCTGCCAATTTAAGTCGAAAAGTCTAAGAAAATCCTATCTAAATGATTTCAAAGCGAATTGGTTTAGACTTTTAGGTTTCCAAACACCAGGAATCCACGGTTTAGTCCAACAATCGCGGTTCGTCACTTGCCTCTTTGGTTGAGTCTACAATCTACAATCTCTTAAACGCTTTTATTGATAAAGTAAAAAGATCTGAAAAACATTCAGTCTTCACAATTATAAAGGTATTAAAAGCTTAACACACCTTAACATTCAAGATAACTCAGTTGAAGTAATTCTACAACTTTCCAGAGACGTAACTATCCACATTTTATTGTTATTAAATTTAATAAGTAAAAAAATGCTTTATTAATTTTTTTCTATTAAAAGTATTCATCAGATCAGAATCATTGGAAAATTGATTCAGCTTTTACCTGCAAGAAATATTTTAATAAATGTGACGCTTTCTAATTTTAATTATCTGAAACCTCACTGAATATTTTAATTAAAGAAGCAGGAAAAGTCTGGATATCTTAAAGAAATTAAGTTGTGATTTTGTTCTTTCTTTATTATAATTTCAACATAAAAAAATATTTAAAAAACTTTAATCAAATTTTACCTAAAATGGAAAAAAACCTCTTAATAAATAAACAATCTTCTTGGATACCACAGTCCTTTTTTCTCAAAAGATTATTTTGATTAATCAATCAAGTACATCTTCAAGTATCGAAAAAGGTCTCGGTTGTAATACGGACTAATTCGGCTAATCATTCAATCGTTTCATGGGTAATTTACTGATTAAATCCATTTACTAATTACATTCTTGTTAAAAAAAATACACGTCGGATAGAAGATTTTACGTCTCTAACAAAAAAGAGTGAAGGTTTTAATTTTTAAATTAAGAGCTTGCTGCTATGAAAGTTAATATAGTATGTAGAACTTTCTGACAATTTATACGAAATAAAATTTGTGTCGTGCCAAAGTTATTTGGCGTATTCTAAATTTTAAAACTTATTTACAAGAATTTAATCTTTTGAATTATCTAAAATTCCCTTTCCGTTAAAATGCTTAATTAGGGCCTACCATATAATTTTTTAATTTAAAATTAAAATGTATACAAATGTAGATAGTGACAAATGATCGATATTAAAAAAATTTACATAAATACTCATACAATGACGTCTAAAAATAAAAACGACAATCGATATACGCTCTCTACTACGCACTTATAAAGGTCGCAGCAGGTATACTTGAATAAAAGGTATTTCTTTAGTTTAAAAGCTCCCCTTAACTTGGCGTGAGTTTTATCTGAATGGAAGTTGTAGAATTGGTGGGTAAACATGTTTAACTCGAAATAAAATATGAATTTCTACATATTAAGGAAATAAACTGTTTACAATCAAGATAAGATATTGTTTTTCACCTTTCTCTTTAGAAAATATAAATTTATATATTTATTATTAGATCGCGTTTTATGTGTGATAGAATTTCATTTACACTCATTTAGTAGAAATGACAGTTAAAGAAATTGAAATTCTAATAGGTGCCTCCATCGAAATGTCACGTAATTAAGTAATTGTGACTTAATGAATCACGAAAAGCTACTTCTACAAGGACAAAAATGTCATATCTGCACACAACCTACGTTTTTTTTTTAAATTTTGACACTTCATATTTTTATGATTTGTGATAGGTGCATGCCCTGTAACGACGCGATTCACTACCCGCGGCTCGTTCTTGATGATCCCCCAGCAGAACTCGGCTGCTTTTCTTCATGTGCATCAGGGGAATAACCAGATACTGGTACTACGTCTTTGAAAGTTGAAATACGTCAACAATGAAAAATAAAGTGTAATTTACTAATGATTTCAATTTATTTTATTAATAAATTACCTAGAAAAAACGAGTTTATGCAAACAGCAAAGTTATTGCTTTCTATAAAAAAAGATTAATTAAAAAAATATTATTTGGTAACGCAACCGAAAATCGATAAATAATCAAATAAATTGAAAGCTCGGTAAACAGATAATCATGGTGATATATGATATTCCCGTTAAATAAAAAAAATTATATTTATATATAGGTACATGAGAAAAGATTAGAAAATATAAGAGTTATCTTGAATTAAAAATATTAAAGGCCATGTTACCCAAGATTAATTACATCTCTGTATCTTTTAAATAACTCACCGAACTGAAAGAATTCTGAAACAGATTGATTCAATAAGTTTTTTCAATAAAGTAATGAGATTTCTTAAGATTACACTTCAAAGTA
>VTPC01003466.1:9340-22371 GCA_011009095.1 Ignelater luminosus | reverse complement strand
GCGAAGGCGTATTGCCTTTCAAAAACAAATATTTAATGACAGCTCGATACTCGATTTTGTCCATTTTCACAAAAAAACTCACATCAACTCACTCAAACGACTGTTACTAAAAAACTGCGCGTCCAAAATGGCTGAAACTTTGGTGAGTAACTGTCAACAGATGAACAACGAAATTCAGTAGCTTTTATTTACGAGTGCTGCCATCTTCACGTTGAGGTCGGAAACTTTTCAGACTACCCTCGTACAACCTTCTGAATGCGCACGTTGCTTGGTTATATGCAACTACATGCTTCGTTTTCTTGACATCACTTTAATAAAATGTTTCCTAGACTATTTAAGCTTTACTTATGTTCTTTACTGCTGTTAATAATTTATAAAAATTAAAAAATATAAACATTATTTTTCTTAGAATCTCAGATTTGTTAGAATGGTGCGTTTCGATATTGACATATCAATTATCGTGTTCAAAGACATAAATAAACAAGTTGCCACAGTAACCAGCTAATTTAATACAAGGTCCAACCAACAATTATGATTTTCATTCTTCATTTAACACTTGCAGCAACGACAACGATTTTATTAATCCAATCTGCTTATTCATGTAAGGTACATACTTTGTGTTTGTGTTTGTAAATTTCAGACGTTTCCAAAACAGGTAGCTGTGTTTATTATTGTTTTTACTAGTTTTTACTGTTTATTATCCTATTGCAGTGTACAGCTATCAAACGGTTATCAGCACGCCATCAAAGTGTTAATAATGTGTAACGTTTACTTTTTGTTTCCGTTACATGTGTTGCATTTAATCGGTGCTGTCGGTGTGTTGTGTATTTTTTTTAAATAGACTTTTGTTGTTGAAGGTCTTGTAATACTTGTGAGTTCACACTGATAGATTGACTGTATTTTCTGGTAGCTTGAAATCAATTTAGGTTTGACGAACTTTTCCAGTTTATTTATTGCAGTAAAGCGAGACACGGGGTATAATTCTTCAAACATTTAACTTTTATGTAAGGTATAATGTTAGGTACTTCCTTAAGTTATGTTAATAATTTATATTTCGCAACCGGTTTCGATTTGCATCATCTTCAGGTGAAATTTGTCTATTTATTAGTAAAGTAAAGGTTGAAGTAATATTTCATTCTTAAAGCTGTAGTACATATATATTTTATTATTGCAGCGTTTTGAATATATTTCTGGTTAATTTACTGCATTATAGGTCTAGATAGAAATTTGATAAGGATTGGATTTTGTTTCTTATCACAATTTGATAATTGTAATTTAGATTCCACCTTTAATTATTATCTCAACTTTTCCTACGTTCTGTATATGATATTCGGATAAGTGTCCAGGTGTAATTTGGTAGATGTTAGTTCCTACTTGTTCATTTCTCTAAAGGTGTCCCATGTACGATTGATCTTTTGTATTAGAGTTTGCCAAAATGAATTGAAGTTTGACTTTCTATACCAGCTCATTTTGTAGAGCTTATTTGGTCTCTTTTACTTCATTGTAATTTACAATTATGTTCTCGTGGATGTGGGATTTTACAGGTTGTTACTTTAGAATTGCTACTTGATCATGATGTGGGTTTTCAGAAATTTCATCTGCAAGTCTCCTCTTGATTATTTAAACATTTTCGAGATTTGGAATTTCCGTTGGAGGCAGTTCGTCTCGAAAGTGATTTTGAGACTTAGTAGGGCGGAAGTTTTTTCTAGGCAGTTTCGCTGTCGGTAATTGTAACAGGGGTGCATCAATTTTCCGAGTTTGTGACAAGTCTCAAATCTAGCAAGGGTAAGTGGATTTTGTTTTTGCATTTTTTTGGTTTCATGGGAGATTTTTGGTGTTTTTTAGCTTGTTAACGCACCTTAGAAATTGTGGTTTTAGTTGCTGTGGAGGGTTACGCAACTTTGTGCTTTCCGTTCTACTTCCGATCAAATTATCTAGCTTGGATTTTTGTCTTCGCTCCAAGTGAAATTTCTGGTCGATCCGTGAAGGATGGATTCTTTTGCCTCTGTTATCTTATAAAATAGGATTTTTCAGGTACAAAAGTTGGTTTTTTGAAACGAATAGTTTTTACGTATTTTGCCTTCTCTTCAAGATGGAAAAGATTTCAAGTCGATAGGACGCACCTTTTCCGCGCAAATAATAAAAAGGAAAAAAAATAAATTCACAAAAGAACGTGCTTTTTTTCTCAAAAATTAGCAAGAGCTCATTCTCATTACTTGGTTTTTTAATATTATACTTATGGCGAGTAATGAGAGCGCAAGCTATCTCCTTACAACACCTCCATCGACCACCAGAAGACATGCCTGTAGGCACCAAGTTTTCTAAGTTGTACGATCAAATCCAATTTAGCGCTACAAGGAGAACTTTCTCGAGAAAAGGGCGTATAATACTTTTTACGTATTTTTACCGTCTCTTTACGATGGTTAAGATTTCGAGTCGGCAGAATGTACCGTTCCGACACAAATGACAAAAACCAAAATCTCCGAAGTTCCTGCTGCCAGTTTAACAGAATTTCAACGTAGAACTCACACACGTTTGGGAAAGCTCAATACCAGATCTCAGCATTAATCATCCAAAAACAACGGCTGTAGGGGAAGGGAATTGGCACCCCCCTTCTTAGGTTTCAAGGGTATTTTTAGAAAAATGCGGAATTGGCTAACAGAATCATGTATAGGTCACTAAAGTACATTTATTACAAAAGATTTGTCTCTGTAGCTCAAAGGGTGTCCCATTTCAGAACCATATTTCCACCGTTTTCAGTTTTTTGCGTTTTCGACCTACCAGATGACCTTGCAGAAACAAAGTGCATAGAACCTTTTTTTCCACGTTTCACGGCGCATCAAAGCGTTATAACGACGTGTCCATAGAAACTCGGATAACTGCCCTAGAAAGGTACAAAGGAAGGCAAATTACGTTTGTTTTTGTACTAGTCTACCTCAAAAAGAGGGGAACGCAGATGCTCTCAAATAAGCTTGTTGCCCTTATAATACTCTTTAGCTTAGAAAAACCTCCTGCTTGATCGGACCATAATTAACCGAGTTACAAACTTTTTTAAGTGGGAATCTCGACGAACCTTGGGAAAAAGTGCGAAGTTAATTGAATCGAATATTATGTTGATCAGACTATCTGGACGGTTTCGGTGGGGGTTGCAAACTTAGCAGATTCCCTGAACGATTTTTCGGGGGGCTTCCGGATTTTTTGGTTTTCACCAAACTTTCTCTCATATCTCGCCATAGTGCTTGCAAAGCTGCGTCGATCGGTGAAAACCAGGCTTTCGTAGCTTTTATAGTTGTTGAGCTAGAAGCCCTTTTTGATTCAGCCTGTCGCGCAACTGCGGCCGGATCGTAAGAAGTGCGAAATTAGTTCAAGCGAGATCAGATGCAGGTGAAGAAACTCTATCGATGTACTAAATGCGTTCACGAATGCTTATGGGTTCAAATTTAAAACTGCCCCAAATGAAAAATTCTTTGGGGATAGACCCAAAGACCATTAAATAAAAACGAAAAAAAATTAAATTTTGCGTCTGATTATACAAAAATTTTTATATCGTTCTATTTAAAAATATCAGGTTATCTATGATTGAAGATCTTCATTTTCAATGATCCATAATGGGACCGGGGTAATCTTTAACAATGTTATTTGCAACACAATTGAAGTTGCTGCCCGTGTTAAACAGATCAAACCGTATCTGCCTAGTTTAGTTTTCAAGATATTTAAAACTTTTTAAAACAACGCAAAGTAAATTTCTTCAAGAAATAATGCATATCTCGAAAACGGCGCAATTTAGACCAAACATATGGTTAATGAAAATAAATCTAAATGTAATAGGAAATCCAAAAATGGAGTAATATAAAGGGTGTTCTATTTGAAAATATAAGTAAGATACTGCCACAAGTATTTTTAGATTATGCTTCCAGAGGTACTATGTCTCTCTCTGCTCTCAATTTGTTACTATCTCCTATCATAAAGCTATCACCTTACTAGACCGGAATCTTGGACCACCCTGTATATTAATCCATCATCACTTAATATTTGTTTTCTAGCTCAGATTGTACAAATTAATATATGTTGAGTTGAGTTGGTTGAGTGAGTTGTGCAGATTTCGCTGCGCTTTGTTGTAAAAATAATCTAAAAATAGATCTGCTACTATTCTTTTAAGATCAACACGTTTTAAGAAACTTGCTTTTTAACATGTGTTGCACAGATATTTCACACAAAAAGTAAGTTTGATTTATTTTTAAAAAACTAGATTTTTATAAAAGGCAGCATGACATAACACATAACAATCATATTACTTAAAAGGAAAAACAGTGACTGTTTCATTTAGAGAATATACGATACTTACTAATGCAGATGTCGTTTGTTCAAAACATTTTCTTCTATTTATATTATTTTTTTTATTCAAAATTAATTTTAAATACGTCTATATCATTTGTATCAAGTCAGTGTAGTAAAGCAAAATAAGTGTTTTTCTGCAGTACCGTAGCGAACTACTATTCTATTTTTGTTTTGCAAATGTAATAAACAAGCCACACCTCTCATCGTAATACGTTGGTTTGTAGTTATCGATTTTTTAAGGCCTCACGGAGTCTGATTTCTTAGAGAAGGCATATACTATATCTAAAGTATACACATACATATCAGTGAATACGGTTAACGTAACTGATATGAAGCATAGTTATTGCTGCCAGAGTTCACAAAATAATAAACAGTACAGTGGTGTGAAAAAGTCTTGTATCACTTTAACAATTAAGAATTGAATTCCAAATGCATTGTTTTAAAATATTCTTAGCCATTTGCTTCCTATATTACACAGGTAGTCCGGTCAGATTCTTGTTCAATGTTTGGATGGGAACACTAGCAGGCAATATTATTGAACAGTGTACAATTAATTTCTCCACAAATGCTTAGGGATGTACAGAATGCAATAAAATTGCGAGTAACCGCCTGCCTGCAAGCTAACGGAGGACAACTTAAACACTTGTTAACTAAGTTATACTAAGTTTAGTTTTTACGATCAATTTGAGTAAATTTGTAATTATTAAGTTTGTTAATTTGTTTTAAATATTAAATAAATCAAGAGAGGTTTGTATGTTCATCCTATGTTGCCAGAGTTAAAATTCTTAAATTGCTTTCTCGAAGAGCAATTACGCACCCAAAAACTTTTGCTTGAAAAACGCTTTCGTCTCAGTTCTACGTGGGAAATATGGTTGCATAAAGCTGTTCTATTAACTATCGAACACCCTCTGTACTTACAGTATGATTGGAATTTGTGATAATAATTAGTTCTAATTAGACCTTGACACCATTACTTTTGCATTATCTGAACAATAAATAATTTGTTGTGGGAAAGCCTTATTTTAATCCTTTTCTATAGAATTTTAAGAAGATAACGAGAAGAGATATTACTAATGATGTAATAATCAGACTTGCTGATGGCAAAGTTGAATGTATGGCTGTGCCGCTAAGTGTTGAATATGAATAGGCTACCGTCAACTGCATTGTTCATCTGAACTATTAACTGATTCACTTACATTGTTCAGCACGTGATTTTTGTTTTGTCTTTTCCAGCTAAAGCAATATACAGGCGCAGCGCGCCGGGCAAGAACGATATAATACGCGAGGTGTCCTTGCAGGTACTATTAGTGAATTCGTTCCTTTTTAAATGCAGATATTCTTTTTTGCTTGACTTACTAATTAATCATTCTTAATTTAAGTTGTGGTTAGTAGTAGAGCTATTAATCGTGGGTTCGACCTTAGGATAAAATTTAGTATAAAATATTTTGCTTTTATTTCAGATAAATATTGTACATTATTCCTTTATACATGCAAATGTATTTACCAATTAAGTAACAGTTCACACTCGTATACAAATGTAATACTCTGCAAGTGTAATATTACACCGTAGTCACAGATCTGTACCGTAGTTAATAAGACTACGGTTTTACTTCATGTAGGCGTTAAAATAAATATTTAGTATAGGTCGATTTTTGAACACAGTCCCGTTTAAGATTAACTGCTTTAGTAAAAATCAGAGACTCTACACATCACACTACGGTTCAAAAAATCGAAGTTAGAAAATGAAAAATGAATTATGAGAAACAAATTTATTGCCAAATTAAAAAAAAATAGAAGTGAACATATAGTATAGCGTTAGTGACCAGTTGATAAAAGCAATAGGCAACCCAACCCACACATATCCAAAGCACGTTGATATTTTTAAACCAAATAATTGAAAATCAAAGCTAGTAGACAGAGACAATCTTTTGCTGCGTCATTTATGTTTGTTCAGCTTGACATTTTAAGTTTCAATTTTACGTTAATACAAATTATTTTGAAGATTGTCATAATACAGGCTGTCTCTCGTATTCCTTGCGTTTAAACTACAAAAGAGGTTGAAGTGACCTGTGAAGATGTAGGATAAGATAAAAAATCTAAAAACAAAGTTACTTTTAGGATAGCGCTACTGAACGGTTTGTATGCATTTTCCGAACCGTGACGAGCAAGTAGCCGCTGTATAATACTTTTGCCTACTTAATTTCTTTTTATAAACACAGATGAATCGAAAAAAGATGCACGCAGTAACACAACTAACGGTATACGCTTTGGATAGCATAATATAAATGGCATTACAGTCAGAATAAGCATAAGCTAGTCTATATTCAAAAACTGCCATTTGTGCTATCCAATTGAATGTGTGTAACAAAAAGCCCCAAAATTTCCTTGTACACAAAGCAAAAGATGGCTCGAGTTTGAATTTTCAAATACAAAGTGTCAAAAAAGGGTAGCAGCACTTTGTTTGCTTGTTTGTTCTCCGGCAGCGCTTGTGGTGTAGGTCGAATTGTATAGCGGTGCAAGAAAATTCGGCTGCAATGAAACCGCTTATCGGAGAGCAACACGCTTTTTGTGTACGCGCATTTTACCAAAACAATGAACGCATTTAGCGAACACAACCGTTGCCAACTGTTGGGCATGTTGACTAGTAGCGACTCTCTGAACGAATTTGTTGAGTAGACGCTGACTTACAACTGCTGCTAAATCACGTCAGCTGTTATTTTTCCGCTGAGATAGGTTGAGTGCAGTTAAATTCAGATTAACGCCAAGGTATATCGTAGTGGGAGTATTAAGCGGTTGCGTTCAGAGAATCGGCAACAGTTGGCAATCATCAAAACTAAACATGTTAAACGCTGAAGAGCCCTAATAGTCAATAATTCGATAGTGACAGCACGTCCTTTGTATCGTGCTCATTCCAGCAAGATGGTGCAACTTTTCACACATCGAATCAGACACTCGAAGCTGTTCAGCAATTATTCCCAACAAGAGGCAATATTAACTCGCCCCCTAGGAGCCCCGATTTGTCACCCCTTGATAATTTCTTGTGGGGTTACCTTAAAAGTAAGGTCTACGAGAATAACCCAGTTAATATGCAGCAATTAAAGGAAAGCATCCAGGCGGAAATAAGATTAGTCTCGAAGGAATTGTGTGGACGGGTTATCAATAAATAATCATCGCTCTCGATTTGAGGAGTGCATACAACACAACGGATACCATTTAGACAATATTGTTTTTGGCTCATAAATTTATATTGACTATATATTTAGAAAATATAAATAAATCATCATAGAAATTTTCTGTAGTTTATGTATACAAAAATTAAATTGCTGATACACTTTTTGAACACCTTGTACTACGCTGATTCAAATTCGTGCACTTAGATTTGAATTTTTATGAATCCGTAAATATGAAATAGTTACATCTGAAATTTCAAAGATCTGAAAATCCAAGCACATTTCATAATTTAAGAAAACTTGTTTGCAATTACAAATTGTATTTATACAGGGTGATCATTTTAAAACTTCCCACCTTGAATAACTCTTTAATTAGTAAAATTATCAAAAATCACTGAAACGCTTCGAGTTTTTTTTTGGAGAGGGACATTTAATAGCCTACTCTAGTCAGTTGTGAAACTTTCACCCTTCCCCCAACCACCCCCTCCCCAAAATCTTAAATGGCACTACCCCTTGTGTGATATATCATTTTAAAGGGTGTAAGATTCTCAGTCTTTTACACCAAAGAAAATTAAAATCAGCCCAGCCGTTTGTGAACTAGAGACAGAAACGTATTGATTAAATTATATCTATTTTTGGTTCTAATTAACGAACGGCTGGGCCAATTCTAATTTTTTTTAATGTAAAAGATTGAGAATTTTATACCCTTTAAAATAATATATCACACATGGGGTAATGCCATTTACAATTTTCGAGAGGGCGTGTTTAGGGGGGAGGGTGAAATTTTCCCAACTGACTCGAGTAGGTTATTAAATGTTTCCCTCCAAAAAAAAAACTCGAAGCGTTTTAGCGATTTTGTATATTCAAGGTGGGAAGTTTTCAAATGATCACCCTGTATAAATTCATCACTACTTTTTTCCAAGTAGCAACAATAATTTTATTTCAGTAAAAAGAAGCTACTAATAGAAAGATTTCTGAAAGACGCATAAACGTAGGTATTACGAACAAAATATCTTTAGTTCCGCCAAGTCTTTGAAATCTTCCTTTTTCAAACCACTAATTTCATTGTTCTCCAGTTCTAACACTTATAGTAATTTCAGATTAGCAAAAGCATCATCATTGATGTTTTTAAGTTTGTTATTATTTAATGCCAAAAATTCCAGCTCCAGCAAACCGATAAAGATTTCCTGTCCTATACTCTCCAGTTCGTTTCCTTCTAAAATTAATGCTGTTAAATAATTTAAGTTCTTAAATGTTCCTAAATCTAATTTTTTCAATTTATTGTTGCCTAGGTCTAAAAATGAAAGGCCACTCACAGAGGCGAAAGTATTTTGGTTTACATTTTTCCAGTTCGTTTAAGTTTAAATTCAATGAGAATAAAGATGGTAGTACTGAGAGTAAATCATCTGAAATATTTTTACACATCTAATCTTTTTAAATTTGATATATCGACTAATATGCATTTTTCCAAACTGGTAGTACTATTTTTACTAAGGTTAAGTTCCTCAAGAGAGGATAAACCTCTAAAAATTCCAGATCTTAATGCAATATCCACAACACAGTTAAAATTTTTATGTTTTTGAAAAATCTATCTTCAATATTCTCCAAGGCTAAATTGTACAGGATGTAGAGAGCTTGAAGTGTATTAAATCCTGCTAATAGATCAGAAGGCAATTTTTCCCATTTGCAGGACAAGTAAAGGTTTTCCACATCTTTGAATTGTTGAAGACTCTTAACTTCCTCTAGGCTGTTAGATTTAAAGACAAGGTGAGTAACAATTGAATTTGTTTGATCTAGCAAGTCATTCTCTTCTAGTTCGTTTAGCTTTTGATAGTGCGATCTTCTTCAGGAAGAGGTTTTATTTTCTCTATCGTTTCAGAAGAAGCGTCGTATAAATGCCAAGATGTTGTGTTGTCCATAATTGTAAGTCAAATCAAGAAACAAATCAAATCATTTTTAATTGGATAATTTGTTTTAGTTTGGTTTTTGACTATAAATACAAAGTTATGGAAGCAACTCATGCTTCTGATTTTTGACAAATAGTGTTCGGCATATATTAAGCGAAGCTAAAAAACAAAAATAAATTGAACTATGGTAAGTACTTAAAATATGACTTTTTGTTTTCAAGCTTTGCAGCCGCGTAAAGGAGGATACGGCTCGGATATATGAACGCATAAGGAAAGGTTAACTGCGTCTAGACGTTCGCTGTAATTTATAATGAAATTGTAATCATAGATGCTTGAAAAGTTATGGAAAATATTACGAACCTTAGACTACAAGATTTATAAATCATATAACAACTAGATTAGTATCGCTATTTCTAAATGATAAGATACTTTACATAAATTAAATCCATTATATAAAACCTAGTGTTGATATACTACATATATCACATAACTAGGGTGGGGATAAAAATCGCTAAGACATAAACTAGAGTTCCTGAACATTTTTCAGCGCATTTCTACTCTTTCAGTATTAGAATTACTACTGGTTCGCCTTCTGTATACGTAATCTTCAGTCACAAAATCTTATCGACTATTCATTCTATTTATTGTAAATAATACTAAAAAGACTTGTACCGGGTTGAATGTAAGATTCATAGTCGTAATTGGAGCTTTATTTTCTATTTTGCATAACTTACAAAACAATATTTTTGAATGCTTTTCACCAAAAATGTATATTTTTATTATTCATTCTTGTTAAGATTTTATAAACTGCAACTACTTATGTAGGATATCACAAATAAAAAATGATGTTCTCTGTACATACCAAAATAAATATCGATTCATATTAATAAGCTTGTGTAGCATTAAAGTTTTTTCTTTTGCCCCGTAGCTTATTTTTCTAACTAATATTAGGATACCATAAGAAACAGTCAGTTCAACTTGTAGGTAAGTAATGACTACATATTTATGCATCACACATATTTAAAATTCCTTGTTAGTATTAAAAATACTCATTTTAATTGTACAAGCACTGAAGTTAATTCACCTCGTTCTTTATGCAACGTCTGTAGATTATTAAAAAGAACAAAAAAAATAAAGAGTTGAAAAAGAAGAAATTATTGATTTAGATTTAGAACTAATCGAGTATAATAAGAAATGATTTAATTTCACTATCTTACAGCTGCCAACAACCGCTAACAACGTATCGATATTAACTATTTTTATTGCAAAAATAATAGTATACATATTTTCGTAGTAGTACATATAGCATGTGTAATACAACCTTGAATAGCTTTTCGCGTCCCGACTCTTTTTTAAACAAGCAGATGCACTATGAAGAAATTATATTAGACTAATGTTGACTACATAGTTGTTAATTTTTAAATTACAATTAAAATCAATTAATTGCAAAAAACAGCAACAAACTGTGCAATACGAAATGAGAAATGGTTTCCTATATTTGCACCTAAGTAAAACATTTACTTGTATACAAGTAGGTATTTTTATCTTTAATCATTTAGTGAAAGCACGTAAGGATGCGATCAATTTTTACCATTATTTATTTTTTATAGACCTCCACTCTTATCCTTAGTACAGCATAAATCGATACATGCACGATAGTAAATTTCGCATAGGTTTTTCACGAGGGGTTAACCGCTGATGAAGTTTGGTATACACACGTCATGAAGTACGTGAAGTTTAGATGTAAAATAGATTAAGTTTAATGAAATTCATGAAATTCTAATAAAGTTCGTGAAATTGGTGAATTCTTAAGTGAAGTTTGTGAAATTTTAGTGAAGTTCGTGAAATTTTAGTAAAGTTTGTGAAGATTTGATGAAATGTGTGAATTATTTATGAAGTTTACTAAATTTTAATCGAGTAATTATTAGGCTAATAAACCTGCTAATAAAAGAAGAATTTTAATACTTATTAACCGCAAAATGTTTTTGTCTTTTTATTGTTTAATCATGAAAAGTGTACTCCAATTAAATTCATTACTGCTTAAATTTATATATGTTAGTTTTTGTACATTTACTCAAGTTTTAGAGTTGTTTCTTTGTATACCGTGTTTTTAGGCAATTGAAATTCTCTTGAAAATCTAAATTTTTGACACTTAGAATTAATCGATATTTCTGTATGGTACGGAATGAGATTCACCACCCTGTATAGCTTACTTAAAATGTGTAATATAAGTAACTACCTGAAGTTAACTTAAGTCTCCACGTGTAAATTAAATTAAAAACTTATTAAAATTCTTTTAACTAAACTTGTTTTATGTAAATAAATAAATAAAGAAATTAGCAAATGTTTTATTATTATTATTATGATATTACTTTCAAGGTGTGATGGCGTCTGTGGTGAGAATATCTATGTGCTTGCTTATATTGTCATTGTTATAATCATTAAACTTAAATTTATAATTAATTAGTAAACAATAGAACTCAAATTATTAACATTTGTTTTATAATTAATCGAATTCTTTTACTTAAAGTACCTATTATTTTGAATCAGTTAAAATCAAGCATTTAAAATTACTTTGTTATTATTAAGAAAGCTATAAATGCTGTAAATAACAAAAATCACTTCTTTAAAGGAAAATCCTGGCCTGCATTTTAATAATGTCTTTAAAGGTTATTTGACAAATGTATAATTGATACCAATTTTGATACAGGCCCGTAGCCAGAGCCGTATACGAGGGTTGCTATTTATATTTCTGGCCTAACAATGAAAAAAACAAGTACTTATGATCGAAACTAGTTTTATTGTTTTTCAAAATATTCTCTATTAAGATTGATACACTTTTCCATGCGTTTGAACCAATTTTCGAAGCACTTTTTCCACTCTGTTTGAGGCAGCTCCAAAATATGCGTTTTGAAACAAAAAACGGCTTCTTCTGGTGTTGAAAATCGTTGACCACGCAGTTTGGTTTTGATGTACGGGAATAAAAAGAAGTCATTGGGTGCCAAATCAGGGCTGTATGGTGGATAGCCCATCAACTCGACCTTCTGGCTGGTTAAATATTCAATTGTTTGAGCAGCGGTGTGAGAGCTTGCATTGTCATGATGAAGAATGATTCGCCTCTTCTTTGAAGTTTTCCGAATTTCTCCAATGACTTCTGGCAAACAAATGGTTGTGTTGCCACATGATCGGTAATACCAAAGAAACAGGCAACCATTTGCTTCGATCTTGTTTAATCAGTTCACGCACAGCATCGATGTTTTCAGGCACAACGACAGATCTTGGACGACCTTCACGGATTTCGTCCTGGAGTGAACATCGGCCACGTTTGAATTTATTATACCAGTTTTTTACAGTGCTGTAGGATGGAGCTTCATCGCTATATAATGTATTAAGTTCATTGATGCACTCTTGTCGTGATAATCCACGTCGAAAGTTATGAAAAATAATTGCACGAAAGTGTTCACGGGTCAATTGCATCTTTTACTGGGGAATGCACTTTTCAATTAACTGCAAACAACACTAATCGCACTCAAATGACAAAATGTTGTGGTTGAGGTTATGTTCAACAATGTAGAGTTTACACCGGAAATGTCAGCTGACGCCTGGAAACAGTCAG
>VTPC01003465.1:124270-137470 GCA_011009095.1 Ignelater luminosus | reverse complement strand
TGATGTCAATGTAGCTATCAGAACGGCTTTTTTCTTTCTATCATTTATTCATGTAAGAAATGGTAAAATCAAAAAGAAAAATTTCTTTGAATCAAAATTTAAATATCAGTGTTTTGGTTAACGCGTTAACTTCCATACATTATTATCTAGTATCATTCATACGTTATTGCCTACCCAAATGGGTTGACACCAAACACGAATATTTTTGGCTTGTCTACCCGTCCGGGTAGACAGTAGCATTAGCAATTAATTGTTGACCATGCCACCACCTATAAAAAATCTTATAATTTATTGTTGAGTTGCATTATAGTGTTTTACAGGTAACATTTTGTCGATCACATTGAGTTGCTACCTTAAAAATATAACTTAACACTTATTAGCTTTATCGATGAGTGATAACAAAAAGAAACGTGTGTTGAATACTTTTGAAGGTAACACCTAAAAGAAAAATGCCTAACACAAACAGAACATGAACTTATTTGGGATAATTATGAAGGATTATCCGATGACAATAATAAAGAAGAACCTTTGCAAGAAAGTTTTTCTGGAAGATTTTGAAAGTGACAGTAAAAGAGAGGGTGTAACTGTTGATCTTAATAATCCTGATAATAGTGCTGAACGGACAGAATTTCGTGGAAGACAACAACAATTTCGATTTGCTGCTGGTGAGAAAGTTACTATATAATTTAACATTAAAGATCCTGAACCCATTGACTACTATAATTTATTTATTTCTAATGAGATTATTGACGTAACGATAAAGGAAACTAATGCAAACGCACACACTTACTTTTCTAATAATATTGTTAAAAGAAGTAGCCGTATGATATTGTAGAAAGATACAAATTCTACAGGTGTGAAGATTTTTCTGGGCATCCGATTATGGATGCGACTTGCTCAGATGTTCACCTTAGAATCCTACTGGAGTAAACAAAAAATATTTAAGAATGAAGTATCTGTGTTCATGGCAAGAAATAGATTTTAGTTACTTTCTTAGATTCTGGCACTTTTTTGAAAGTCAGCCTCAGAATGGAGATAGGATTCATAAAGTTAGACCTACAATGAATGTAATACCAAAAAGATTTGCTAGTATAAAAATTCCTGGTCTTTATCTTGTAATAAATGAATTAATGGATTCTTTCTGTGGACGATCAAAATTTAAACAGTACACACACCAAAACAGGCCCAGAAATATGGGATAGAATTATTTAAACCATGTCATCAAAAAGGATATACCTACCATAAAAAAATATATGCTAGCAAAAATGAAGAACAGGAACGACATAGAAATAATTTAGCAAAAGACATAGTCTTGTCTTATCTTGATTTCGGAAAAATTCTGTGCACAGACAACTTGTAACGGTTCGTTACTTTTTATAATAATAACTATTTAGATTTCCTTAAAAAATCCCGCCATGATTTTATTATTGTAGGTATGAGAATTACACAAACACTGCAAGTTCATATCTTCAAATCTCTTAAATTTACTTTTGCAAATTATTATTAAATTTAATATTTGATTTGTTTATTGATCATATTAAATTAGGAATTCTGTATTTTTATGTTTTTGCTACTTAAATTTGTCCTTTGTAAAAAAATAGGGCCTTTTGAATTTCCGGGACTTCCCCTGTAGAGCAACTTGGAATTAGATTCGTATTTTCGCTTCTTTTAAATATCCCTTATTTTCTCGTTTAAAAATTTTACCTTTAGTTAATAATCTTCTAAAACTCTTAATGTAATTGAAATATAAATCAAAAATCATTAATTTTTTTATATTTAATATTTCTAAATTTAGTTATTCTCACAATTTTAAATTTAGCGCGATAAGTATGACATCTTCTTTAGGTGTGGTATTTCCGGCCCGTTCGAGGAAAGAAGCATTGTGTGACGATCCCTTGAAGCAATAATTTCTTACGCTTTGTTCAAATTTGTTTATTGGTACAATTAGGGCCCCCGTGAAGTACAAAGTCACCCGCGTGCAGCCTTCTAAGTTTGCGCCCCCAAAAATTTTAAAATCTTCATCACTGTTTCTGAAATTGTTTGAATTTTGCAAATAAATAGACCCCATCACTGATCTTTGTGTATTTTAAAAAAATTTTTAAATTTTTTTCTGATATAGAAAAAAAGAACATAAAACCTAAAAATAAAATGATATACAGGGTGTCCAGGATAAAGTGGGGCACATGGGAATATTAGAAACGGTAATATAATATACAAGATGGTTCAAATTTTCAAAAATTAATCTCGTTACTAAGACACAGGGCAAAAACGAAAAATGTACGTTTTCTAAAAACCTCAATATTATATTTATTGTTAGGGCAGGGGTAATGGATAATAAAGACTTCAAAAATGATCTTGAGAACATTCTAGACGTATTAAGTTTTACACAATGGTACCGAATCTTTTACATTTTTGAAATCCCCCCGGGGGGTCACGATCCACACCGCTGCTCTAAATCAACGCCTACTTCGGTCAAATTGCAATGTCGCTATTTGTGATCATTTTTTTACCAAACATTACTTTTATAACCGTTTTAAATTTAAATGGAATTACATGTTGTTTTTATCAGTGTTATTTTTATTGTAAATACTTATGTACAGACCGGGGACACCCTGTTTCCAAGGGTATTTTTCTTTGAATCATTCTGTTTGCATCAGGCTGAGGTTTTATAATAATCTTAAGCTTTTTTAGCTTTTTGGAAATTAAACAATGCTATTAGATCAGAAAAACTCTTTTTCTCTACCATTACTGAAATCTACAGCGAAAGAAAATTTATAATCCCGCTCGTACTCCCCTGATCTCCAGTGCAAACTCTACGACAAAAGCTAGATAAAGATTAAACGCACGTGTTGAAGCGGTGTGCAATACAAATTGCTTCCTTTTATTAAGTATCTGCTTATAATTTTTTGAAAACAGCTATAATGTTAATGAATTTTACTGTAATCAACCATTAAAATGCCCATTAAAAAATTGCATTTCTAGAGTGTACATAACTTGTAAAATTAAGTATTTACTTATTAGTTTCTACACGTACTTTTTCGCAAGTTTATAAAAATTATTTTCTTATCATTAAATCTGTCCGCGATCTACTTATGTACATTGAAATGTTTCGAATTTGAAAGTATAAAATCTAATTAGTATCAAAAATCAAATCTTCATTTTCCGCCCCCCTATAAATGCCGCTCGCGTGCGGTGCACGCTTTGCACTACCGCTGACGGGGGCCCTGGGTACAATTCCACTTTGAATGTGGGATTTTTAGTGGAAAATGGTCTAATTATCACATTCCCATTGAATTATTGTGTTGGTGTTGGCTTTTGAAGCAACTGTACCTTTTCAACTTCAAATTGGGAACAATCAATTTTAAAATGGGAATAACCCTTTTGAAATTGGGAACAATCAATATCAAAATGAGAACAATCAATTTCAAATTGGGGATAATCAATTTCAAGTTGAGACCAATCAGCTTTATATCAACTTTATCTTTATAATTTATAATGTACACTTATTGTCATTATCGTAGTGAAATATGACAGTTCATAGTTATTACAACTGTTTGCAGATTGTTTAATCTGATATTGGTTAGTCTCAAGTTGAAGTTGTTTGGTTTCAACTTGAAACTGATTATTACCAATTTGAAATTGATTATTCCCAATTTGAAAATGATTATTCCCAATTTGAAATCAAGTGTTTCCAATTTGAAGTTGAAAAAGTATCGTACTTAGAGTTTTGGAACGTTTTGGTTAATAAAGTTTATCTCCAACGATGAATATTAAATTGGGTTGTCTGGCATTGTTTCTTGAATTATGGTCAAAGAAGAATATTTTTGATAATGTGTGTAAAGTTGGGTTTAGCATTGTGAAAATTACATAATCAACTATATAAAAATTGTACAATTTGCTTGAGCTGGAATTTGAATAAGATGATATATGGGTTAATGGGATAATATTGTGCAACCATATTTCATAGGCGTAGACAGTTCTCAAGGAAAATTTGAATTTAATTCCGGTGAGTTAAATCAAAAAAGTTGATAATTGCACGTACATCACCTTTTGAAAGAATTCGGATTGTAATTCAAAAACATTAGTGTCAGTTTAATTGGTTTTGTTACATTTAAATCTTTTTAAATTTGAACTATAGTTTGAACCTTTGATTATGTTATTAATAAAATAAATTTATAATTAAAGCGGTCATTGTTAAAAGGGAGTATGTGCAAAATTTTAAATTGCTGTAAAAGATCTGTAAATTCTTTTCTTTTTTAACAGAGAGCCATAAAATCAGTTTGTAGAAAAGTCAGGAAAAACTGTAATTACTAAAGTCATAAAAAATTTCCTTTTCTTTTTGTCAGGCAGTTTTTTTTAACTTTACCAACAATTTGATTTTTGTTACATATCCGCTTTTAGCAATAACCGCCTCAATTGTGAATAATAGAAATGTTTGTTTACTATCAATCTGTTTTTGTTTGTCTTTAGTCTTGAATTATTAAAATTTCTCCCTATAGTTATAAGTGTAGGTTGAAAGTTAAATAGGTATTATTACAAAAATCTAATTAGCTATAAACAAAAGAAATTGTGAATGACGTCAGTTCAGTTTTGAGTTTAACGGATGAGTGTTATTCGAAGTTGGTGTATTGGTCTATTTTTTGTTTTTTTTTGAATTTTAATACATGTATTAACTTAGCTTCTATTTCTTTGTTTATGTGTTATAAATAAATAGTAAATTCGTCCGGGTCTTGTATTTTCCCCAAATAAAAGAAAATTCTGGCGCTCAAAAGTTGGTATGTTTGTTGTTTGTTTATTAAATTAAAATTGTGGATTTGCTATCTATTGCTGACTTGATACTTCAATTTAATTTAAGGTTGTCTGACACCTACGATCCAATTGAGGTTATCTTATAGCCGGATTGGATTCAGATAAGTATTTACGTTACTTGGTGAGTAACCTTTAACGCAGAGTAGATTTTAAATGCGGTTACAAACTTCTACATCAGCATTCCTTTAATTCAAGATTTATTAGAAAAACCGACCTCTTTTGTTTCAACGTTTAGAAAAAATAGAGCTTTTCCCTCAAGGAGGTTACCGGGGCTAAATTAGAAAGAGGACAAGTAAAATATCAAGAGAATTCTAAAGGCATAGTACCAATGAAATGGAAAGATAAGCGTGAGGTCTTGATTGTTTCAGGACAGTTATTGCCAACTGGAAAAATAAATAGAATTGATAAACCTATCATAAAACCTGAGGTGATAATTCATTATAAGTTTAACGCTATGGAAGGAAGCGTTGACATAGCTCATCAACTTGCCAGCTATGAAGCTACGAAAAAGCATAAAATGGTACCATAAGATAGCGGATAATATAATCTTTGGGATTGCAATCTGTCTGCATGTCTACATGTTTATATTCTTTATTGTAATTATTCAAAATTTCAATTTATAGGATAATTCAACAATTACAAATATTGTTATGAAAACATTAATAAAGTTCCAGGAAGGAAGGAGGCAAGAAGTAAGGTCACCAAAGTTAGTACTTTTTGTAAGTCCTTTCCAGATAATACCTTTCGGGTTGACAAATTACTTTTTGTTCGCTAAAAGGCAAATGTCAATCCTATTGAATTAACTAGCAGCAAACTGGCTGTGAGAATGTAGAAAATGGAGACCTACCCAGAGATATTTTCATAAGATCTCTATAATCAAATAGTACATGAAATATGTTTCTGGCAGTGTGGAGAAATTTAATAAAATTCTATAAGACACTTAACTCGAGGTTAAGCGTCAATCCAATCTGGTAGACATAATAGCCAATGTGTTAAGAAATATCGCTGGAAACGAGAAGATCTTGGATCCTGTTTTAATAAATTTGACTGTTATAATTCTTTTAGGGTTTTTATAGAGTTTAGATCAGGAATTGGGGCAAGAAGGTGTACTGTTTTTATTGCTTGAAAGCATGTGCAACTTAATATGCATAACTTCCTTCTTTCTGCTGATCGTGAAGTGTTTTGTTTGCACATTCCAGTATACTGTTACTTACGTAATTGCTTTACATTTAATTCGAAATATATTCTTTTGAAATTAAATCAGATGCTTTAAAGATTTAATGAAGTCTGGTTAACTTTGAATGTGAACAATTTTAAGATTAAACACTTTGTCTTAATTATTCATATTTTTAAGTTAAGAGTTAAGATGTAATCAAAATATCGTTTGTTAGTATTTGCTTCATCTTGTGCTAACATAAGTAAAATTAATAGAGTAAAATTTTCAATTTTTATCTTAGTTTTTGTTTACGTTTTACGAAAGAATTTAATCATAAATGTTTTTCATTCTTTTGTTTTTGTATAGATAATCAAATTTGTTCCTTGTCAAATTCTGATGTTCATATAAATTGAATTCTTCCTTTTTTACCTACTTATTAGTGCGGAAAAATTCTTTATTTTTCTATATTTTACTAAAATGAAGAAATTGAAGGAATAAAATACAATGAAATTTAGAATAATAGACTGAACAAAAAATTTAAAAATCTAATTTAATTTCTATCTCAATTTTCTTAATATTTTATATTCAGCTTAGCAATTTTCTTTGTAACAAATAAATATTAAAATTTTATTTATAAAAGCAAAAAATTCTTTATTACCTCATTTTTCAAGAATGAAACTATTTATGAATTGCGTGTTATACGTCTATAACGGAAGTTTTTGTTTCACAGTTTACCACATGTTAGGTTAATTGTAGTCTTGATAGTAATCTGATAGTATCAAGTATCCGATTAATAGATATAAGTATGAATTATTGTTGATAAACATATGTAGTTAAGAACAAATTGTAATTATGTTTTTCTTACGTTGATGAGTTCAAGATTTTTGTTTCTTCATTAACATTAAAGTATATACGAGTATAATCTAACAAATTCAAACTAAAATTATTTCAAATTTATGTACAAAGACGATTTGAAATCTTGATATAACAGAATCTTGGACTTCAATTTATATGATTCGCGTGATTTCTAGAAGTCAAAAAACTTTCAGAATTTGCTTTCCAAGGTTTCATGCTCATTGAGTGAAATTTATTCAGTGACTAATTAAACACATGTTGACCTGTAGATATCGCCGAGTTCACTTAACTGGGAAGTACGAGACTTTCGTGCAACCACCTTTTTAGTTTGTATCAATTCTGTGGTTCCCCCATATAATAACGACTAAAAATACCAGAAATTCGATTTTCTGATTGACTAAATCGTGTTGAAATTCTAGCAGAAATGGGTTTTTTTAACACGAGTCCAACCTTTCATTCCAGATACTTTGGTTAAGTATTCGGCCTGTTCCTGAATAGATTTATCCAAGTTCTGTGACTAATAATTTACAAAATTAAAAAAATCAATTAATTACTAATTTCCTATTAATATTCTTGGCAATAACGAAATTTATTAGAAACACCCTCGAAGCGTTATTATTTACAACAAAAACAGCATTAAATGTGGTGAAAGATAATTGAAAAACTGCCAATAAGTAAAATGTTTCTAGTTTGCCAAAAACGACAGGGGGATTAAAATAGAAATTACTAATCCCTGACATTGATGTAACCATGATGCTAATTAACTAACTTTAATGTTCGATAAACACGTAATTGAACAATATTTTGTATCTTGTTTTCATCTCTTTAGAATTAATATTGATTTTGCTTAAAAACTTCAATCTCCCATAAGGCACATGCGTAAACGAGACAGAAAAGAGAAACTGTCGGAAAAAGTAAGTACACTAGAAATTCAATTACAGAAAAAACTTTTTGCCCTTCGATCGGCATTTCAAATTCCCAAAGAGATCCTATTTAGAATATTTTATCAGAAGAAAAATGGAATGGATAAAAAAAGAGGAAATGTTAGTACCTTGCAATTCTAAAAATGTAGGAAATCTCTTTCAATACAAGGATTAAGTCAGACGAATTAAAATACAAAAGCTATGTTTACAATGCTCTTACCCAAATTCCTTTATTGACTTTTTTAAGACAAAAAGATAAAGATTAGATGTGTTCAATTTCGATATTATACTATACATCAGAATATTCATGAATAATTCTTACCGCCAGAATTCTTTGATCTTTAAAACCAATAGTAGTAACAAATGTTACTTCTCGCCAAACAATATCGTACTTTCCATAATTGATTATGTAAATAACTGGGTGTTATTAGATTCTAAAATAACAAATTTATTATTACAAATTTAAATTATTAGTGATATAAATTAATTATTTATAGGATAAATTGCAGAAACTTATAAAAATCAAATAATTTCAAAATATATGTTTATACATTTGTGTCAGTTTATTTTGTTCTTTCTTACCTATTTGTTAGGCAAGCCCCTTTACGTAGACCCAACGTCAATGTTCAGATGAAATGAGATGAGGCTTGTCTATTATATTTCCTTTTATCTAGGATAGATTCTCCGAGGTTTGAACTCGGTGTATCTTGGTTTGTAGTTTGAACTACTGACTTCATTTGTTACCTGTAATCAGGCTTCGTTGGTTACTCATGGAAGCTTTTTTACTATACACTTTAAAAATGAGATATACACACATGGAAAAAAGTTAAGGATATTGTAATTTTGCCGGTTTAAATTCTTATTACTGCATTCAAACTGTGTAATATACTTTTTTCACCTCCTTTATGACAATGTAAGATCAAGTAGCCACTGTTTAACTTTCTCAGAAAATTTTTGTTTTCATATTTTGTTAAGTGTTGAGTTTGACAAGATATTTTTATTTAATACGGAGTTGAATTTATACATTTAAACTGAAGATTTCTACAAAACTGAAACACACAATTGTTGTATATCATGGTAAGGGTTCATTTATCTAGTCCTGAAGCAAACAGAACAATTGGCATGCTTCATGCTGGCCTACGGCAAGTTGACGTTGCTATCCAGCTACATGTAACACAAAGTGTGATAAGCAGACTTTATACCAGATATCGACAAAATGGATTTGTTAAGGAAAGACCTCTCACACGTAGACCACGAGCCACAACTGCTGAACAAGACGGATACGTATCAATTACTGCAAAAAGAAATGTAACCTATCCCTGCTCAAGAATAAGAAATTCATTGTATCAAGCAACAGGAGTAAATGTAACACGTACAACCATTCTTAATCGACTACATGAAGTAGATTTAAGATCACGATTTCCTTTGGGAAATGTTCACCGGAGGAACCGCTTAAGATGGTGTCGGGAGCGATCTTAATAGAATCAAGAATGGAGTCGTGTTATGTATACTTATGAATCCAGGATTGCGTTAAATAGTGATTCTGGGCATGTGAGGATATGGAGGTCTTCAAATCAGCGAAATCGGCGAAACCTTGTACAAGAGGTACATCCATTTGGCAGCGGTGGAGTTATGATTTGGGCAGGAATCTTTCTGGGTGGGCGCACGGAATTATACATTTGCCAGAAAACTATGAATTCTCGTATATACCAAGATGACATTATAAATGGTATCGTCGAGGACATTTTAGAGCCACATTTTCTATTTCTAGATGATAATATAATCGAGCCAGAAATGTGCTGAATCAAATTGTAGGAAATGATATAGACCACATACAAGTACCACCTCGTTCTCAGGACCTTAATCCGATAGAACTTGTATGGGTAATGTTTAAAACTGCATTGAGACAGCATGCTCCTCGGCCAACGACTTTAGAAGAACTAATGGCAGTCCTACCTACAGTTTGGGATAATTTGCCGGAAGAATTGATAGATAATATAATTTTAAGTATGCCACGACGAGTGCAAAGTGTAATTTGCCATCACGGGGGTCATACACTTTATTAATTATACAAATGACATTCGAACAATGATTGGATTTTTGTTTTTATTTTGAGTTATTCAATTTTTTTAGTTTTTCTTTTGTTTTTGTTTACATTTCGTTCAGTTCTTGGTTATACGTGTTAAATATTTCCTGTATAAACCTAAATAAATAATGAAACTTACGTTAATAACAAATTCTATAGGTATCTTTTTAATATCCCTAACTTCTGCAATATTTCTAACGCAGACATAAGTGTAAAGAAATCTGTTAGAGAAACTTCCGGAAGGATTATGGAAGATTTTCGTCAAAATGAGCAATCTGCACCACGAAAAATTCAATTGTACCTCTTCTTCAGCAGATAAATGTAATTTCCTGCCAAACTGTACTAAATCCATAATATTTTCTAATCCCCTGCACAGATTGTACCAGGTGATTAATAATAATGATTAGAGTGTGAGCAGAGATAAAATTGTCTCAACTTTGAATAGATGAAGGATTCGCAGCAGTTTGTGGTTTTGGCAATAGATGCTGAATTTTGTGCCCAGAGTTATACCTTCTTCGATATAATTATCAACTAGGTAATCAGAAAACTTTAGCATCATCCGGTTTAATATTTAAGTAAATAGAAAATAAAAGAATTAGAATATGTGTAATTAATTGAACAAGGAGGGGAGGTTACCATGCTTAGGGTAAGTGGAAACAACAACCAACTACTTTTTGCTTATTCAAATTATTGCAACATAAAACCTAATATTTCACAGTTCTGTTTTAGAAATTATAATAATGTTACACGTATCTACGTCTCCTTGTGTTTATCTTTCAAAAGAGGAAACACAAGTGGAAAATATGTATCATCCATACATGTAAAGATGGTAAACAGTTGCAGAAAATGTTTGCCGCAGAATTCAAATGTCCCATTCATATAAATAATTGTACACTGGAAACACAAAAATTCTAGATTACTGATGCAGAAGAATATTACAATTTCCAAGAACTTATTGTTCGTAAAGATAAAATTTTTGTTCTTTAGACATTGTAATATTTACCTTATCTAAATATTAATGAACTTGGCAGCTTCGACATATTTTCTAACCTAGCGTGACCAATATCCTTCCTTATAATAATTATGTTAAATCTCTGACGGTCAACTTTGATAAATATTGTATCTCGTTTAGTTTCCAAAACTGAGCGAATCACTATCATGGTTATGTCCTGTAGTTCTGGAGAATATACAGTTCTCGTTTGAAGAGGTTGCAAGACAGTTCTCCCGACGATTTTATTACATCGACTTTGTAGAATTGGTAATTGTTTACTGTTATCAACATATTTCCTTTTCCACCTACTACACTTCTTACTTCCATAGTAATGAAATTTTTAACAGTTACGCTTTAGAGTGTAGGTAATGCTTTATTTATTATATCCGAAGTAAATAAGAAAAAGTCTGGCCTGTACTAAAACTTTGTGAACAGACAATTAAATGAGATGCAATAATTCTTTGTACAGTATCTTCCTTGCAAAAGAAGAATACCCCATCTTTGTTTTAGTATGCTTATATTATACCTGCAATCTGATTAACGCAGTTTGTATAAGGGATATTACATCAAGAAAACTTCTTGGTGCAATTTGAGCTGAGGATTACAAGATTAACAATTTCTATGTTAGGTGCAATTCGTGTACTCCAATAATTTATGATTTAGGTATTAGAGCATTTCTTGCATAAACGACTTATTGTTAGTGACTGTCTTCAAAAGAAGAAGAATTTTTCACTTTTAAAAGATATTATTGGAACAATAACCATGATTACGCGCTGTCGTCAGCTTTTCAAAATACTGTGTTTACATTTATGGAAATGAGGTTTGCTGTTGAACATTTAGGAAGTTTATGATACCAATGCTACCTCTTGCTGTCTACTTGTAGACGCAAGGATTATTTGAGCAAACACGTACGATTAATCTTTTATGGCGTATTAAAAATTAAAATATTTGAGCTGTAATAAATCAGAACAAAATTCGGTATTCTGCAATCATTATCGTATGAACAGTTTATTTCTTTTTGGTGTGTTGTATTTAATATCTTATCATTACTACTTGTGCATATTATTAATACGTGTATCATAGAAAATAAATATCCCAATTGTTGGAAATGTGCTCTTGTAGTACCGATAGCTAAAACAAAACATCCTACAAAGAACAAAGACTTTAGACCAATCAGCGTTCTTCTAACGTTATCTAAAATTTTCGAAAAAGTTATTAATTCTCAACTTCTTGAACATCTGTCAAATAATAATCTATTACCGGTTCATCAGTCTGACGATGTATATGATAGCATACGACAACGGAGAAAGTACGTTACTGGCACTTTTTGATTTCAGTAAAGCGTTTGATACTTTAAATCACGATTTTTTACTAGCTGTACTTCGTTTTAAAGGTCTTAGCGGTAAGGCGGTTGGTCTATTGAAAAGTTATTTGTCTAACAGGACACAATGTGGTTAGGTAGCAGCAAATGTCTCTGCTACTGTCGGTATTACTCGAGGGGTACCGCAGGGTTCCACTCTTGGCCCCTTGCTGGTTACCATTTATACAAGCGGCTTGTGTGATTGCGTTAGCGCCTGTAATCTCCACATGTATGCGGATGATACGCAGCTTTATTATTCTTTTCATCTGGATGACATTGTTCGTGCTGCGCTTGTTATACATAATGATTTAGACTGTATATACAGATTTACTTGCAATCATGTCTTAATGTTAAACCCTAATAAATCTTCTGTGTTAGTTCTTGGTAGATCGGTTAATAAATTAGCTGTACCTCCTATAACAATAAACGATGTAGCAGTTCCCTTTGTGGATGAAGCAAAAAACTTAGGGTTAATACTTGATAAAACTTTTCGATTTCACAAACATATCTGCAATTACGTACAAAAAGGGTATATTAATCTAAAATTACTTTATTCTCATAGACAGTATCTAGATACTAAAACGAAAATAATGTTGTGTGAGTCCTTAGTTCTGTCACAGTCTTTATATTGTGCTCCGGTATATAATGCTTGTTTGGATGTGGACACATCACAGCGTATACAGCGAGTACAAAATTTATGCTTACGCTTCATTTATGGCGTTCGAAAATACCATCATATTTTTCATAAATTGATAGAAGCCTCTTGGCTCAATATGAAAAACAGGAGAGATTTACAAACGGCTGTAATGTACATAAGATAATCACTGAACGGCAGCCTTCCTACTTATGCAACAGAATACGTTTCAAGACTGATGTGCACAATATCAGTTTACGACATAGGGGATTGCTGACTATTCCACAGCATAATACTGTTTTTTTCAAAAGGTCTTTTTCATATAACATCGCTAAAGTGTACAATCAAATACCTGAATACTTTAAGGAATTAACTATTAATCAATT
>VTPC01003465.1:71242-119270 GCA_011009095.1 Ignelater luminosus | reverse complement strand
AAAAAAAAGAATATTAACAACCAGTGAAAGAAATAAAGATCTGGAAGTAAAAGAAAACATAGCAATCAAGGATACATATAAATTTACATAGTTAAGGTGCATACTATCAAAGAACGCTTGTATAAAAAAAAAGATGAAGAACAGATTGGGACAAAGCAGAGAAGGTATCAAACAATGAAGCAGAGAGCTGGATACTAAATAGAGGAACAAAAACAAGGAAAACGCAGTAGAAATAAAATGTTTGAGAAGAAGCTGCCGCGGGCTAAAAACAAATAGGATCTCGAATGAAGAGATACCAAATAGGATGCTGTGAGTTGGATTGAGGGAAAAAGACTGAAATGATATGGACATACAAAAAGTACGAACAACTAATTAATATAAAAAACAGATTGGAGTCTAATTGGTCGAAGAAAGAGAGGCAGGATCAGAAGATCATGGAGGGACGAGGTAAACAAGGATATAGAAAGAAAAGGTTTAGAAAACGATAATTAGAAAAAACAACAATAGAGGATATAGCTGAAAGAAGGAAAGCAGCGTCAGCTGCTGAAATGTACTTATATACACCAGAGAAAGCAAAAACATGAAAAACTAAAGTTCAAAACATTTAGCCCTTCAAGAAAGACTTTGTAGATTCTTTAAAGCTAGAGGCATCATACATACGTTTTCTAGTTATTTTCAACCGAAGAAATTGAGTTTCCTAAACTCAGTTGACAGTTAACAACTAATGTTAATAGAATTTGGTTAACGAAAATACAATTTATGTCTAAATTGTTGATTCAAAAATATTCGAGCGAGTTAACTATGAAACTTAAATGAGCTCTGCTTCCATTAATGTGTTCCTAATTTGACTTGGTGTGATCAGATTCACCCACTAGATGGAATTATACGTCTTAGACATCCTGTCACTTAATAAACGCAGCACCAGTCAAAGGGGAGAATTAGTCAGCTAACGTAAATGTAGGTCAGATATGTTTTTAACGTATTTATTAACATATCAATTTTGTTCTTTGACAAGAAGCATGTTCTGAACGCATAAACTTCAGGGTCGTTCTTTAGAGTGTCGAACAGTTTTTTAATTCATCACCAAACCACGTACGGGTGTATTAAGTTTATTATTAGAGTTGAGGATTAGCGTTCCTTCAAGTTTTGGTTTTTCTTCAGTACTTTCTACCTTCGATTTAGACAATCACAAGCTAATTGAATCTATTCTTTCTTTATCCTGCACTTTAGGATCAATCGTACGCTACAGAGTGAAATCATTCTTCATAAAAGACTGATAATTACAATATCTTACAATAATAACAAAACTTGCCTCATGAAAACCAACCTTCCAGTTTCTTTGAATTGAAACAGCATGGCTACATTTCCTTACAGTAAAATTAAACAAAGACTATTTTCTATACAGAATAAATATATCTACAATAAGGGGTAGCAAATTATATAGACAACAATTAATCCTTTATATCCCACAGCTTTCATTTGTCATTATTCTAGATTGACAACTAAGGCTTAGAATAAATATAGGAAATAAGTTACACAACAACCTCACATTTACTGAAAACTCCTACTTGGAATTAATTAACTAAAATCACTTCAGACAATATTTGAAGGAAACAAAGATCGTTATAACGCTGAAATATTAAGTAAAAGGTTATTCTACATGAGATGTTTATGAATTTTAAACCTAAAAATTTAATATTCTAAAATGTTTTTACTCGATTCAAGATCTGGAATTTGTTGAGTTGAGTTTTTCAAGAAAAAGGAAAACGTTATTGGAGGATACTGTGATTGATGATGCCGATGCGATTTTTTAACAGTGGCAGTAGAAAAGAACCAAGCAAGGATACTTGAATTTCCAATGACTCACAAGGACGATCCAAATGTTCTAGTTTGGGTTTTGTTAGATATATGGGCGTTCAAGGCAAACTCAACTGGCGCACGCCAGTTGTCCTGTGATGTTGTGTCTGGCTTGCGTTTTGATTGTTAGGCGGGTGCTAAACAAAATGTCTTATCAAGAGTTACATTATTAACACCAAGAGCATCTTTTCATTTCATTATCTTTAATTCGAATCCGATCTCAAATGCGTTTGAATAATGAACAGTATGCTTGCCAATGCTTCTTTTGACGTAGCACCTGTTTTGCTAATACAATCAATTAGTTATGTATTTCAGTTTGTTTTACTTTTGAAAAATAACCTCTGAAACCGCATTGGTGATAAGAATAAATACTTTTGTAAAAATGAGCGTGAACTACCCCAGGCAATTTTTATGTTGCCTTGCGTACTCACATAATTAGAATTTTGATTCCCCCTATAGAAAGCTTTTAAAATTCCAACGCTAAATCTACATACTACGTACACCAAACTTAGATTGCAGCACGTCATGTGTATAAGACATCGCTAATTTGAAATCAGTCACAAAAGTTAGAGAGACACGTTCGATAAACTCCAAACTTTAAATTAATCTTGATTTTTTGGAATTTATACAGCGATAATTTTGCTTAAATGATTTTGAAACCCTCTACAAAGTTGAATCTTAGACAACGTAGAAAGCTTATTCGTTGCAATAAATTAAATATGGCATCTAAATTTAATCATTTATAAATAAAAATAAATGGTACTATTATAGTAACACTTAAACATTTTACAATACGATGGAAAAGTACTTGACTGATTAGGAAATCTATAATAAACATTTACATTCAAATGTAATTCTTATCAGATTGTTTAATGTTTGTAATTTTTAATGGAAATTTCCTACGGTAATTGCACACTTGGGATTATTCTTTACGTTCAGTTAACCTCTTAATAAACTATAAACGCTTAAAAGTATAATAAAGAAAAACCAAAACATAGACATTAACCCTATTCTAGTCAATTTTCCTTAAATTTCCACTTAACTAACGTGTCGGTCGGTTGTGTGTTTCAGGCTTTTCATTATAATGCTTTAGACGTCACGGGAGGCCTGACCTAAAAAGCTTTTTCTCATTAATGTACATGTGAACTGTATAAAGCGTATGCGTCCTTGTCTAGTTGCATTAATGTTGAGATGTGCGATCTTTGTCATAATAGCGAATGCGTCGTCTGCCAAATATCGATTCGCCAAAATTGCAAGACTGTTTCCGTAGGACGAACGATCGAGGGGTATACATTTTCCGCTTTCAAAGCCAGATGCGTCATTAAAAGTTTCCATTCGATATTACTGGCGTGTAATCTATAAAAGTGCAAATATTAGGATTTTGGGGAATTTTATGAAATTGGAAAACTTTGAGGTAAACGTGATTTTTCGGTACCTTACAATAAATATAGACGTATATTGTACTTAAAGGAGAATATTGATACAGAAAATTAATTAAATTCGCAAGAAAAATTGATAGTCTCATTTTAGAAAGTACGCGTAAGTTGTAATTTGTATTAAATGCAGCGTATAACGTCTTAAAACAAATGAGACAAATAAAGCACCGAGAAAATTGTATTAATTTTCTGGGAAACATTCCATGTAGTAGTTTTAAAATAGAAATGATCAAGATTTATTTCTCAAGTTCGTTTGTCGTACTTTAAATATTTCATGGTTTCAAACTGCTAATTAGTTTGGACTTCCAGTGATTTATGAAGAGATAGCTTTTTTTGTGATACATGATAGTACGCAGAATAAGAGTCTAAAACTGAAAATAAACAAAAGTACAAAAATAGAATATTAGATTAGGCTTAACTTTAAAATTCCAAAAGCTTAACGACCAAGAATGGTATCAAAACGGGAAAAAAATAAAATTTAATAAAAGAAAGCTTCCAGGCATTTCCGCCTACTTTTTAAACTTAAAACATTTCATGGCTATTTACGGTTGTAGAAAAGACTCGACAAAGATTTAAAAGCCACAATTGATGCTTGATTTGGAGCTACAAAAACTAATTGAAAATTGACTACAAAACCTCAAGCAACTACTATTTTTCCTTAACCGGGTAGAATTTAAATTTCAATGTTAAATGTCATAAAGCGCCCAAAAATTATTTTGAAATTTGTAATGACCTGGATGGTAGGACGAACCTTCCAATCTTCACCAACAGCCGGAGTGGTTTTTGCAACTTTTATTAGCCTTTGGTTGAAACTAATCTACTGAACCGATCAATTTATTTACTAAAAGCGAAAGTTGTGAACTACTTATCTAAAGTTGATTAAAATACTTGTTTTGAGAAAAATTGTTAGCAAAACGTACACTTTCCCCAAATTCAGACTGCCAATTTGGTAAGCCCTGATTTAAGAGCCAACAAACTGAACTTCCATCTTGTCCAAAATTGTAAGCTAAATTCCATACAAGATTCATAAAAAGTTATGGCAGTAGAGATGGTTTCTAAAACATCCATTTTCAATACGTGATTCATGAACTGAAATCAATAATTATGTCAGAAACTAAAAATGTCTCGAACTGAAACAATATGTTAAGGTATCATTTCTTTTTACTGTTTTGGACAGTTTTAATTTATGTAATGAAAGTATTCAATATAATTAACTTTTACGAGTTCTTTCCAGCTGGTGGTCATCAACAGGTTTCTTAAAAATAATTACCGGAGATTTGACGACCAAGGTATACCACATGGCCGAGCTCAATGAATACTTGTTTGAATCTAACTTTAGCCCGTAGTCTTTTGAGCACAGAAGCAAGATATCAAAGATGAGGTGCGTAATCGAGTAAAAAAAATTACGTCGTCAAGGTAAAAAATCATAAAGTCAGATATGTAGCTAGTTGGAGTCTCTTGCAGAGCCGTCCCTAGCTCGCGCGAGGCCCGGGGCAAACCTACAGTGAACCCCTGTATTTGCTACAAAAATAACATCTTACGTATTTCTTATAGTAAATTCTATAAAAAAACCATAAAAAAAAACTTCTGTTGATTAATAATTTTTTAATGTTATTAACATACATACATTTAGTGGGTAGGTAATTAAGAAGCAACACTTGAAATAATTATAAAAATTAACTTTTCTTGCTTTTAGCTCTGAAAAATTTATAATTGTTTCTGAAACGTCAATCGACTCGCATAACTCGTTATCTATGCTCAAAAGCTCCAAATTGGAAAGTCTCTCCTGCCCCATCGTAGTCCTCACATAACCTTTTATTAGTTTTAGTTTCGAGAAACTTCGTTCTGCTGAAGCAGTAGATACAGGCATTGTCAGCATTATACGGAAAGCTATGTACATTGTACAAGTTAGGAAAAGTATCGTTCGTTTCATGTAAAAGTTGTAGACAGTCCAGAGGTGTCCGATAGGACTAGTCCACCATATGACAAAACATCTTTATTTCTTGGTAAAGTTCTTGTCCATCGAGGTCTCTTATTTCTCCATTTCTTAACAAAAGGTCTAAATCCATGCAGTGTTTGAGCAGTGTGTTTTCATCCATCTCGTTAATATTTTGCATGTTTAGTAAAATCCAAAGTGAGCGTTGTGATTATTAATTTGGACGAATCTTTTTTCTATTCATACGAGTGCATGATCTAAAATGCATAAGAAAACTTTCATTCTCCTTCATAGAGATAAAGTTTTCGGTAGTTTCGCCTCCGTTTATGTTTAAATTTAATTGGAATATCATTCTCACCACAAATCTGTTTTGTAGTCCCTTTTGCTTTTGAAAAAGTATTTTTTCTGTATGACTGTAAATATTCTTTGAGCCCCTTCAATAGCTGCATTATTGTAGCGATGTTGGCGTCTTCTTTGTGCATGCTTTTGCTAAGTTTATCAACTGCAGATAATAAGTTATACCAAATTACAACCGACAAAGTAAACTCAAAACTGAACTCATCTTCAGCAAGTGAAAGTGCTTAATTCTTCATAGGTGGATCTTTTGTTGTTTCTATGACCTTTTCTAGTGCGTCGTGGATAAATTTCAGTTGAAATATCGCTGCTTTTACGGAAAACACGCGACATTCCCAATGAGTTTCAGAGAGGGATTTCAAAGTAAAGTTCTTAAAATATGAAGTCAGAATTTCTTCTCTGTTGATGCCACAAATATCGTATAAAGGCGTTGAATGACTCCAAAAAACGTCATTGACAATGGAACCGACGAAGCCATGTCGCTGACTAATAAAGTCAGGCTATGGGCTAAGTAGGGCCCAAAAAATGTTCAGTAGACGTTTAACGAATGTAGCACAAAGTGGTGCATGATTCCTGGCTCATACGAAGTTTCTTAGTAATGATCCTAAGGATGTTTCGGTACCTTTTACTTGCTACCTATTTATAACTCGACAACAGTAATCCCAATGTCGCGTTAATGCCATAAAGACAAGCATAAAAGAATTCTGAAAACTGCTGATCATCAAAACTAAACTGTTGTAAATAATATTGGGTCTTACTTAGAAATTCCTAGCCAAGAATTAAAATAAGAAGGGAAAGCCTTGCCGCGAGGTCCTAGCAGGTGCGGGACCCGCAGCTTGGGTTCCGACTGCCCGCCCCAAAAGACGGCTCTGGCCTCTTGTGTCAAAAGCTGCTGGAGCTCTAGACTGATGTCAAACTGTCTATACAGCTAGAACCAAGCTTCTCAATTCATCTCGACTACGATCATTATGTGCGGCGATTCTACCGATAATGTGAAGTTTTTCCATTGTTGAATACGTGCGAGAACTAGACCAACTGCTTTTTGTGTGCATCGAAAAACCGTCTTTGATTCTGATAATGATAATGACAGAAGAGAAAATATTGAGTTTGGTTCTTTCCACTAGGTTGTGCAGTAACTTTGTGTCTTTCTTGTAAAATAAGCTTTTTCGGTATCCTTCCGCCTAGCGCGTCCATTGTTGTTCTGTTCCACAGCAAGCAAACTTATTACAGATAGATAGGTTACAGCTGAAGATAAATCTCCCTAGCACTGTTAAACTGCGGATAATTCTAAAACCGAAAAAGGCAATGACATTTTTACTTGCAGAATGAAGTTCGTTTATGTGGGCGCTCCTAGGTTCAAATTCAGTACTGACGTTGATATTCTGAGCATTTGTGATACTAATAGTTGCCTTCTTGCTTGACAGTCGGTTGTGATGATAAGCGTGTTGTTTGCGTTGCTGCTCGCAATGCTGTAGATGCTGCTCGTTTTTGGATGTAGGCTTTTACTGACTTTGTTCTTGCTACCAGTGCGTTCACTTGACAACAGGAATGGGTGAAGTACTAACTTTTATTGATATATTAAGATTATGAACATCAATACATCGTGAAAAGCTGATGTAGTATCATAACAAATATATTAACGGTTTCTTTTCCCTGAGATGCCCAATATATAGCATTTTCATGACGGTGGATTTTATCATGAACTATCAATAAAATTTGTTTTAAGTGAGCTGCAGATGCCTAAGCCATTTGAGCCACTTGATCTGTTGTGGAATCGATTGCTTACAACGCAATTCTAGTCTGGCACCTGCATCTGAGATAATTGGTCTTCACTATCGTGTATACACTTTTGTGTCTATAGAGGGGAAAGCGTTAGCACGGCTTGGTTTATGTCGGACATCATCCGTGATGGATGCCGGCAGGAATTTGTTGATAACCGCTAGAAACGTACTGGGAATTGTAAAAGCAGTCATTGCTTGGGGTGTAACGATCTCTATTCTCCGTACTTATTTAAAAACCAAGGATAAACAATTTTTATGAAAACGTTCACACAGCTACAAGCAAGATCCATGTGTTTAGTACAGTTACGACCAAATAGTACGTTTCTTCTAACATTAGCTATATTTTTTTATTTAGAGCAAGCAGAAATTCCATTTTTTTAAATTGCTGCCACGCCTTTCAACACTTCTTAAAATCCAGGAATTCTAAGAACATTTGCTATTAGGAATGTGAGATTACGCCCTAGACCTTTGCGGAAAAAAGGTTTTGTCGTTTGTTAGTTAATTCCTTTCAAACGTACTTTAATATTTCTTTAGAAATATTTTAAAGGTAACTTTTCGTAAAAGATAAAGAACTTTGCTTTTGTCTATTTCCTCTTAAACGACCTACCGCAATATTTCCTTCAAGATCTTTAGAACATTTAAGCATTATCTACTTCTATGGAAAACGCCTGGGAACTTACAAACCTCACCCTTTGTTTATGCACAGGTACAGATTATATAAAAAGCTTGTTAACATTTTACAGACTCTCTTAGTGTTTGAATCTCAGCAAAACATCAACTCATATCAGTTAATCAGTTCTTTACGGTTCCACAATAGTTGCAACAACTTGTTAATCTGTTTATAAAGTTCTAATAAATAATGTTAATTATTTTATACTTTTATTTATTATTATAAACAACTTCTTCACAACTTTAAATTACCCCCCAGCACGTTCACTTCTTAATTCAAAAAACAAAAAATATTAAAAAATCTTTATAATAACCATAAGAATAAATTTTGAATTTAATTAGGTACATTCTAAATTTATATTATAGGATGAAAATACCTACGTAACAGATTAAAAATAAGTTTTCACTGTCATTAAGGAAAACATCCTTCTTATTATGCTATTCTCGTTTTTTGAATTTATTTATTTTAAAGTAGGCGCTAATCCATATTAAGTCTCATGTATTTGAAATAACCTCCTGTGAAAAAAAAGGAAAAATTGTATAATTTTTCTGGGAACAGCTCTGCTGTATATTTTAATAGTAACATCTCATCCATTTTAAAATGAATTTGAAGAGAAGCTGGAAGAAATTTTGTAGATTTATTTTTCCAAGATTTTATACAACACGGAAATCTTTTAGCACAAATTAAAAATAAAAATATACCACCGTGTAAAAAAATAAATTAGTAGCAAATATTAGAATTTCAAAATCTTAATAATAAATCATGTTAACAAACATTTCTTACATAAATTAACCTAAAAAAGTATTGAAAAAAATGCTATACCAAACTAATTATAAAAAGACATTCTGGCAGTTTTCTTGTGAGATGCGTCGTTTACGAATAAAATTAAGTTGTTCGAAAGCTTCTAGACTTAACTGTTGGAAAAAAAATCATCAATAGGAAATCTCGAAATAAAATAACACAGAAGAAATTCATGTCGATTTTTAGCAATCCCGGCAAACATTGCACAATACACAATTCAATACAGGTCCACTATCGAAACGTAGTCGGAAAATCGACAAACTTCAACTTTTTAGTTTCGACAAACCAATAACTAATAACCTAAATCTTTATGTACACTAAATTTAAATTCTATTTTTCATGAACATTCTAGTTTGTTTGATATTAATCCACAAACCTGTCTTGTTTAATTGCTTAACATTTTATCTATTTTCCTAATGCAAACAAAGAAGCAAAGCATACAATTAAATTGTTTCGTGTTTAAGCCTACGCTTTCGGTGGTCCTAATTAAAGAGAGTGTCGTAAAAGGATCATAAACTAATATTTATTTAAACGTTCCATTATGAATTGTAAGGGACAGTAAAACAGTCCGCTTTTACATATCTAAATATAAAACCTTCTCTTAAAACCAAACGATTATTACTAAGTATTAGCATGACAATTATGTATATCATTTGCTACACAATCGATATTATAAGCAACAAGGAGAAAAATTGTAATCATATTGATGCTGTTAACAAAAATTATTTGCATACTCGAATGTGACATCGTTTGGACAAGGTCGCAGTTGAAAGCACTTTGCATAATGATAAAGAAAGATAAATGGAATCAGTGCTATGTTTCCCTTTCGCTCTTGTTTTATCCTGAAATTAGATTATTGTGCACGTATAGGAAGCAGCAAGAAGTATACCAGAGAGAGAATACATAAAACAGTACCTACATCGCTGACATGCTGCCGTAATAAAATTTATGGTGTTTTAGTGGGAGCACTTGTAGATAAAAAAACTGCGGGATTCTCAAATTAAATTCATTTTCACGCGTAAATAAACTTGTTTTATCATTAGCTTTGTTGAACGTTATCTACCCGTACGTCTGGTCTTATCGTATGTATATTTGAATTCCACTTTATTGATTTACAGCCTGTCAAATCGTGTACACTTTTAATTGTATGCATTCAAAGCAAATGAAGGCGGGAGTAGTAAGTTTGGGCAAATTAACGTGTTATTAAAAAATTTATCATCAGTGCAAACAAAGGATATCAAAAGCAATCAATAAAAAAGGAAAAAGTTAATGAAAAATGATAACTTGATAAAGTTAAAATTTTATAAAGTGGGCAATTCAAAAATTTTGGTTTATTAGAGTTTAATTTAAAATGTTCTCTCGTTTACCTTTCGGTAGTCGACTACCATTAACCAATTTTCTTCTATTGTAGAATTTTTCTTCAACAAAAATAAACTTATGGGTTTTCAAAGAGTCATACTAATCGGTTTGATGACGGTGATGTGATTATCTTGCGGGTGGTTCTTCAATACGGGCTCAGAGAAATCGCTTAACTTTATCGTTTTCAAATCTTTGTCATATACCTTAAATTTCATTTATTATGTAACAATAGCTAATAAAAGAAAGACGCTTTTAAAATATCTTTTTGGGCAATAACAAATACTAGCTATAGCTGTTTATTCAACGCTATCTGTAAATGCATAGTAAAATACCTTAAAAGTGTCTTTCTTTTGTTTTAGCAATTGTTGCATAACAAATGCAATTTATTTGACAAAAATTCTCAATTGTCAATGTTTGATTTTATAATTACTCATAGCATTCTACGATGATAAATCGTTTTTACTTCATAACTTGGTAAAACAAAAAATTGCTATGCCAAACCTTAGAATATTATGCCGGGTGAGTAAAACTCACGACTTTTTAAAGCAGTTACAGTCAATTTGTTTGATTTAAATCAATTGATATGGATTTAAATTGATAATTCTCTGTCCTGCGCCTTTGCTGTCCAGTTGAATTCTGCCATCAGCTTCAAATCATTTCTCCATCGCGCCTGTGGGCGATCTCTGCCTCTCCTTCCCAGCCAGGGTCTCCACTGTGGAATCTCTTTGCTCCAACGGCTGTCCGTCTGTCTCAAAGTGTGCCCTGTCCATCGCCACTTCAAAGATGCTACGTGTTGTTTTATATCTATTAATTTAGTTGTTTGACGGATATCTTTGTTTCTCATTTGGTCTTTCAGTTTAATCTTTAACATTAGTCTTTACATGGATTGTTTTGGCCAGTTTATCCGTCACCATGTTTGTGCGCCATATGCAAGGATGGGAAGTACGCATTGGTTAAAAACGGAACTCCTTAGTGTCAATGGGATCTTCTGGTCCTTCAAGATTCTGGTTTGTCTGCCAAAAGCGCGCCATGATGGTTTTATGTGTCTCTTAATTTCAGCTGTCTGGCTTTCCTTCCAGCATCTAATTATTTGTTTAAGGTGCGCTTTATCATAGTATCGTTCACAATAAAATCCCCGTTTTCATAATTTTAGTTTTTTCTCTATTTAGTTCTAGTCCTATTTTTTCAGATTCTCTCTTTAATTCTTCTAGCATTGTGTGTAACTCTTTGAAGCTGTTTGCTATTAGGACCACGTCATCTGTACACATTTTAAATTATTTAACCTTTCTCCATTTATCATGATTTTTTTATGGTCCCAGTTTAACTTTGAGAACAGGTCTTGCATTGCGGTTATAAACAGTTTAGGGCTCATTGCATTTCCTTGTATTACGCCCCGTCGAATGGGAATTGGTTGGATTCTATAGTGCAATTGTATTACTGTTGTTGTCTTTTCGTATATTGATTGTAACAACTCCGCGTATCTATAATTTACTCTGCATTTTTGAAGTGCTCTTTGTACTTACCCACCATTCTACGCTGTTGAATGCTTTCAAGTAATCGACGAAGGCTAGATATAGTGGTAGGTTATATTGGGTGGATTTTTCTATTAGTGTTCTCAGTGTTAGTATATGGTCGGATGTGCTATAGGTTTTTCTGAAGCCTGCTTGTTCGCAATCCTGAAATTGTTCCAATTTATTTTCTAATTTGCTAATTACCATTTTGGTTGGCAGTTTATAGATCAGTGGTAATAGTGATACGGGTCTGTAATTTCGTAGGTCGTCTTTATCACATTTTTTGTGCGATAGGACTGTCAGCGAGTTGTTCCTGCTTCTGGGATTTTTCTTTTGTGTAAGCAGCTGTTCAAAAGTGTTCGTAGTGGTTTCAGTATTGCTTTCTCGCCCTCTTTGATGAGTTCCGGAAATATATCATCGATCCCCAGAGCTTTGTTACTTTTAATAGATCTTCGTCAGAGGTATTTGAGATGTCTTCTGAACCTTCATTCATAAATGCTTTTTTTCAGAGATTTTTATATATTCCAGAGTAAATTCTCTAAAACCACCTCTCTGCCGTTCTGTTCTATCGATGCTTGTTCCTGAGATACTACACTTAAAAAAAATAGAATATTTTCGGAGATCGCAGTAATGAGTCTCGAGTTTGGGACACACTGCATAGAATAATGCAATAAAAGAATTTAAAGAAAAGTAACAGAGATAAGACATCTGTGACTGTTTTAAATGGTTCGGATAATTGTCCTTGATGCAATACTCAGCAGTTACAGTCTATGTGACCTTCTTTGATTAAACATATTAGTTTATAAGCTAGCCCTTTATTTTTGAGTGTAGTCCAAATATATTTTCTATTTACCGAGTGGAAAGCTTGCTCATAGTCGTAGCTGTAGCGGCGATTGGTATTCGAGTGATTATTCAGCAATTCTATTTGTGTTAATATTGTTCACACATAAATAACCAGGTCTAGATCCACATTGCTCTTTCCAAAGGCTTTTAAAAAGTATTTCACTAATTCTGTTTAATATTGCGCGGTAAAAAAGTTAAGACTGATACCTCTCTAGTTTTCACATTTCTGTAAGTTGCCCTATTTGAGTATTTTTATAATAATATCCTCTTACCAATCGCTAGAGAAAGTTTTCATCAACCAAATCTTTTGAATTAAGGGATGCTGAATATCTGTTGTACAGCTTACTTTAATATTTTAATATCAACATATCATTTCCAGCGACTTTACCATATTTTAGTTGAGTTAAGACTGTGATTAATTCTACTATGGTCCAGATATCAGTACTTATGTCTAGTTCTGCGTTTCAACATCATGACATCTGAATTGTTTCACTTGTAACATTCACTACTTCTTCAAAATATTTTTTCCAACGCTGTAATTTTTGTCCTCTAGTGAACAAGTTTGTTGTTTTCTTATTTTTGATTGGTAGCTCCCCAATTTCTCTCGTTTTGCCTAATTGTCACATAACATCATACAGTTTCTTGATCTGCTAAGTGTCGTATCTTTCTTTATCTTTTTATTACTATTTTTTACTTCTCTACTGCATATAACATATTAATTCTGTGTCCGGCTTTTTCTTATTCGTTTGTTGCTTTTAGTTTATGTTTTTTAAGTTTTCTTCTTGTTTGTACTTTTTAGCCTTGCTTTTTGATTATTCCAATCTAGAGAACTTCTTTTAGTAGGAATACGTATTCTCCTACAACCTTCTGTATTTATTATATACTTACTTGCAGTTTTGTCGTGTTTCTTCTGCAGAAACATTTTTAGTCTTCAGTCTACTCACCTACTTTTGAATTAAACTCTTCAATCAGAAGGATAACATTATTTTTGCTTGAATTGCATATCGTTCTAGTAAATGACCCATAAAAAGTTTCTTTTTCCACTAATTCAATCACATCTGTTGGAGCATAGCATTGTGTAACCATTAAATTACTTTCCTTTGTATTTAATCTAGTTGCAATTATTCTTTCGTTGAGGAGTTTCACTCTAATATACTTGTACCATAGTGATGTTCATTACTATTTTTAAACCCATTTCGCATTCAGTCCATCTTCTTTTGTTAACCTTATCACATCTACATTATGACGTTGCAATTTCTTAATTAATTGCTTGAGTTTCCCATTTTGGTTTAATATTCTCACTTTCCACTGATTTTCTAGAGTAATTGTATATCTACCTGTTTACCCGCTTTTAACATTGCTTCTCCCTCTTTTCCCTTATTAAAAACCACCATTACCATTGTCGTCGTAATGTTCAAGGCTACCTTTTGCATTTTAAAAACTACCACAAATTGGCAACCTTTCTCGCCGGTTCTTCTCCACCTAATCGATCCTTTGCAAAAAAGCGTTCGTTAACCGTTCTCCCTTTCTCATTTCTTCCTTCTTGTACAATTGCTCCATTTTCAAGATTCCAGCCATTATTTAGTTTCAACTCCATAAGTGTTTCCGTTTGTTAGCTTACTGTAAACGATATATGCACCTTTTGCTTTTTTATATGATTTGATAATGTTCCTTTCTCTTCTATTATATGTCTGGGAAAGTCCTCTTAAATATATAATTTGTCCCTTTAAACTCTTTAGTAGTTTTAAGTATTTCTAACTTTTTATTCCGTGTAATTCTATTAATATTGGACGCTGTCGTTTTTTACCAATTCTCGTTATCTTGACTGTAATTTTTATTCCAATATCCCTTTATATCTTCCTTACTGTTGTTTCAGCTCTAGGGAGTTTTGCTTTCTGACTTATTTATTCCATAGAATACAAGTCTTTTCTTTCTAATATTTTTTTTTAAATTCTCTACTCTTTTAATGCAAAATTTGTTTGTGGTTTAAGATTTTTGTTTTGTTCACTCATTTCTAAAGGTTATCTAATTTATTCCCTATACGCTCAGATGTCTTATCTAAATTGCCAGTTTTTTTTGGATATATTCAGACAGCAAATTTTACCTACGTACGAATCCTCGCCGCATATCAGTACAGTTCATTGACCAAACGCACGTTTATTCACATAAAAATGTACCGGCTAGCTCAGCTGTTTAAGTGAAGGATTACAAACCAAGAGGCATCGAGTACGATCTCCGGTAGTAGGCAACCCTCATTTCTCTAAACATCGAAGGTGGATCTATGTAAACGTATATGCCCCAAAAGACAAGTAAAAATGAATGGAATGAATTGAGACGAATTTATACATATGTATTTTATAATTTAATTTGGTTTTTTGTGATTTTCCAGAATTCTCTACAACAGTAATTAATATTTCATAATAAATAATAATAGTAATTATTTATTACTTTAAAATTTAACAAAATGTAATTTACATTCCTCAATAAAACAATGTTATTTCATGTAAACGTTCTTCGACGTTATCCTGGCCCAAATAGTCAGAAATGGCTGGACCGGCCGTTGCTACAGTGAACAGCGAACCGTCAATAAACCGGCAGTGATAAATATTTGACGGTTTGTCTCGAACATTTTTGTATTATTAACGCAATTTTTCATTAGCAATGCAGGTGACATATACACACAAGTTTGATAATTAATTACTAATTTACTAGTTGGTAAGTTAGTAATAATAATTAGCAACTGTACCTGTACAAGCGAAAGTCTTGAAAAAGATCATACAACATAACCTAACGTATAGGCATCCCAAACAGCACGTAAATTAAATTAAAAGACCAAAACTATTTTATGAATTGCCGTTAATTGCAGGAGTTAATTTCTAATTCATTTTTGTTAAAGCATTTCCAAAGTATAACCATTAAATTACAAGCTTTATTTATCTTAAACAAGTAACTACTTAATTCTTGTTTGTGTAAAAGCCTTCTAAATGAGTCTATTATCCCTTGTAAATTAATTTCATTATTAATAGATTCACGGAAAATTGGGTACACAAAGTACTTTACTAAAACAACTTTCCTCGTGGAAACCTTCAACTTGTTATAACATACTTTTTACTTTACCCTTGTTTAAGATTAATCAAGTTTTAAATTACTAAAAATGTTAAATACATAAACATCCTCTCTCTTTCAAGCTTTATCTTTGCAATAGATAAATATACTTTAAAAGACATTTTCATATAAATATTGTAGGTATGTAACAAAAGCGGAAAATTTCCACTGTGAAAGCTTCATTTATAAATCAAATCCACTATTACTAAAAGGTGTCCGTCGAGATTTTCTGACCTTTGCAGATTTCCCAAAAGATTCCACCACCACTGTATAAAATGAATATTTATATTTAAATAACATGTAAACACAGCTGACGTGAACACATTGGAAGGATAACGACAACATGTTTATGTAATATAACGTCGACATAAATTTTAAAAGTAAATCTCTTCTTTTGTTGAGAAAACAATGGAAACCGCAAGCGTAACGAAAAAATATTGCTCTCAAGAAAGAATAACAGCAAAAAAGGTCGAGTTAATTTCGTTTATGAAAAATGATAGGATAATAATGTGAACAGTAAGTGATGTAAACATCAACAGAAAAAATTAGTGTCCATTGTAGAATACAAAATTATGTATATTCTAGCTTGTGATATACAGGATGATTCATTTTATAAATCTAAACATTAAATGAATTATTAAAAACATAAATTACAATTTGCGTTCTAAAATGTAAAAAATCAATATTTGATTGTCTTCTCCCTTCGAAGCAATTACTATGTTTATTGTGACAACAGAGGTTATTTCCGAGGAAGTGCGTGATGAAAACTGTGTGTAGATATATAACTTATAGGGGACTTACCAGTCGTTGGGCTGAAATATATTACCAAGTACTAAGAATTTAAGTTAGAATTAACCAAAACTGCCACCCTTTAATTTTCGACAATGTTATCAAATTGGGCCTAGTACGAGTTAAACTTTGCAAACTAAAAGTATTGATCAGCATGTATACTGCACTGAAAAAAAGTGTTGAATTAAGAGATACCTAAATCCTTGAATCGACATTAAACATGAGCAATGTGTTAAATGCATCAAGTACGTAAAATAATATTGATTTGTCAACTTTTATCGCTTGTTTCGATTAATGTGCATTGTTTATTTAAGTAATACGAGCTAATTTACAACGTATGTTGGCGTTGTAAAAACTATCTTGTTAATTTTAGCTGAAATTGATTATTAGACAAAACAATTATTTTCAACAAACATGCAAGATAAGATTCCTTATATGCAAGCGTTTCCTTTGCTGATTCAAAAACAAATACATTTTGAAGAAAAATGCTAAATCAAACAATTTATTTTTCTTAGTAGAAACTTTAAAGTTTAATCAATCTCTTATAGAAGAGAGATTTGTAAAGAAGAAACTTACACATTCAGATAATCAAGGTAGCATCAAAATGAGTCAGTATAAATTGCGTCAAAATCCTTCAGTTTTCAAGAGATACAAGATTTAAAAAGTCGCTCATATTAAATCTCACAGCATCTTATTCATCTCACGGCCTTTCAACCCTGACCAACCGCAAAGACCACTTGGTGGCCTTATAGATTTTCCCAATATTTGCATCCTGATCGCGCCACTTCTAAATTTATCTGCATTAGTTTGAGATTAGCAAATAAATTAAAAATTACATGGTACTACTGAATTCTTGTATAGGTCGAACTACCCTTGATCAGAAATATTTTCTCCCGTTGACGTTGGAAACATTGTCTTCGTATATGTGAATATCTCTGTTAAAAACTAACGGAATGTTGTTTTGTTTTCTCTTGATTTGCAAATGCTTCATTGATACCTTAAATTATACTTTGACCAATGTTCTAGATCTTTCTGAATAACTATAGAAAAGAAAAATGCAAAAGAAATGGCACAGAGACTTAGAAGTTAGGGCAGATACCGAGAGTTGTATTCATCGTTTCACTTTCTTTCATCATAAGATCCTGGAAGAAGAAATTTGCCCAAGCAAAATCGGTAACTGTCATGGTTGGACAATGAAACTTTTTTCTCTAACAGTCGATGAACTGACAGAAATTTAACCAGGTAAAGAAACAAGTTACATTTAAAATGCAAACTGAAAAAAAATATTGATATGGGCCACAGATGCTTGTGTACAGAAATGAAAGGAGATTTAAAATTGTGTCCTACAAAGGTAATCCATCCAGCTTAATCACTTGGCCTTTTGAGTCAAAGTATTCTACTCAGTTTACCAAAGATCAAGAAAATTGATTTTGTAGGTATTTACAGCAAAGTATTAAAATAAACTATGTACACACATATTTGCAAGCACAAAAATCGGCATATTACTATGCAAAAAAGACCAACTAGTACAAAATATCCAGTTAACTGAGACAAAAGCGAAACAGCAGGAAAAGATTGGATGATGTCTTCATACAAAGATTTCTTGCTTTCTTACTTTGAGAAAACTTGAAAATACAAGTTTGTCCAGGGCCAATTAATTCAATTCAAAGATTGTGCGATAATGTTTTAATAATTTGCATACTGTTTTGTAAAAATACAAAACAAGGCCAAAGAGAATTTACAACTCAGATTTGTTGCGCTATTATTAATGCAGTTGACAATAATACTTTTTCGTCTATGTGTTTCCAAGATCTAAATATAAGCCGATTTTTCTCAAAGCTGCTCCTAATGGTAGTTTAGGACTAGTTAGCAAATCAGAATTAGCCTGGATGACATTTACGTTGTTTCCAGAAGTCGTAAACACAAGAATTTTCCAAATGTATAAAAGATGATCTAATTTTGAATAATCTTTGTTACATTCCTTTCTCACTAGGATGGCAGAAGCTACAGCCATTCGACGTATGTGCATAATATAGGCCTTTCACGAAAAATTTAAAAATTGTTATTGATAACTGGTTTGTAAATAATCCGGAAAAAAGAGAATCCATTTATGAAATAGTTGTGCTGACAGCAAAGCATATTTAAAGGCATTCACAATGGATAATATTTTCTCTAGATTCAGTAGATGTCGTATTGTGCCTTGTGAAAGATCTGTTTAACTAAGCATGACTACGCTGCTGCTTACGTTACTGACAACCTGCCTTCAAATGGTCAGAAGCCTATTCATTTCAATTGAGAAAACCAAGACAATAACATCGATCCAATTAATTCACCAAAATGTTTGGAACAAAATTAAAAATCAATACCAAATTCATTAACTCCATCTATTAGCACCAATGTCTATTCAGTATCTACTATTACAACGCAAAAGAGTATTACACCATTTCCTAGGGCCATATGGAAAAGGCGAAAAAAGAAAAATAGGAAAAGCGAAAATTTTTACAGTAAGCCCCGAAAAGGAATGTGATTATTCCAAAAGTTTTATGATTTCTATGATATTTTAATGTTTGTTATTTGTTATACTAAATATATGGGTTATCAATTTTGTTGCCTAATCCATTACAATTGACTAATTCAAATAAAAGCGATAGGTTCACACTACAAAAATGTAAATCATAGAGAATTCCTATGTTTCTCTTATGAGAATTGAAAGCAGACTGTAAAAAGGATATCGTGTCTTGTGACGTCACAAAATTAAAATACAGTAGAACTCGCTTAATTCAACATCGGTTACTGCGGCAACTTGATTACAGTGTCCCTTTTTTCTATTAGGTATTTACTTTACTTAGATTTTGTGATAACGCCTATAACGACAACTCTGATATACAAATGCAGTTTTAAAATAAATTTGTCGCTCTAAACGCGTTGTTACTTGTACACTTGAATTTGAAAACAATACCAAGGATTCAATGATGACGAAATAAATTTTTAAAATTTTCAATAAACATGCACCATACTATTTTACTTTACTAATACAAGAAAATTAAGCGCTCAATACATAGGTTTGGATATAGCGATAACTCGTTTATAGCGACAAATTCATCTCGGTCTCTTCTGTTTTACTGTGCTTATATTGGATGTAAATGTTCTTTATTAAGTGTAGAACGTTTTGATTCAGACCAGTAGTGCGACGTGGTGTTTATTAGGAAGTTAAGTTTATTTAACCCTGTGGGAAACGATGCTATAGAGTCTTAGTATAGCGGTCTTGTCGACGTTTTTTGGTGTTTTCAAATTGAGCCCGAAAATTAAAATGCGAATATAAATGTTGATAAAGAAAACTAACAAATTGTCATATTAGGTATGCCAACAATTCCAAAACTAAATCTATCCACCCCTGATATGGCAATCCAGTTTTTCTCAATCTGTTGCTGATCATTCCTATAAGACCCATTCAAGTCGATCTTGAGATCTGTTACAGCAACGCCGTTCAAAGAGAATGTATTTAGTGATAGTCTAGATTCTGGGTTAGCTTCAGAAAGCGAAGCTGTTGTGTCCGTAATAGTTTTTGTTGTCAAGTTAAACTTTCCTATAGAATTGGAATTTGTTGCTTGTTTTATCGTTAAAATGTGTTTTGAGAAAAAAAATTACTAATTCAACCTGTCTAGACATAATTGTCTTGTGACTTCTATCACTATTTATGTCTTACTATAGTCATGGCCATGGACTCAAAGAAATTTTAACTTGTTGTTGGTAAGAATGGCAGGTACTATGCGACTTAGAAATGAATTGAAATACTGAATAAGACAAAAATTGCATGCTCTACAAAAGAGCTCTTTGTAAACAGTTTACGATTTAAGTAAACAGTATTCATCAGTCTATGGTACACTTATCACCACTTGTGATGATACGCTTGTTGGGTAGTACTTACCTATTAGACCTGAGTTTTGAGCTACAAAATTTTCTAAATTAATAAGAAGTTTGTACATTCCACGATACATAAGACCAAGTTAATATTTCTCTGATTGTTAAAGCCAATTTTAAACACTTACATATTTTATAGATACTTTGATACGTTTTCATTATCAAATGAATAAAGAATCAAGATTTCTACTGAAATTGCAGTTTACACACAGAGAAAGTCTTTCCACTCCAAAATGTGTTCTTTATATGTAGTTGGCTTTGGAAATCAGATCGCCTATCGTGAGACTTCTAAAGTCACTAGACACAGCAACATTTGTTGTCGGTAATATTATCCTTTGGCACATACTAGGTGTCGTATCAAAATGTAAGTGAACATCTCGACCTTCAGTCTCATGTAGGCCCATAATCTCTTCCCATTAGTGTTAATTGGAGGCGTCAAGAAACCGTAACTTTCCGAGAGACTAGTCGCTATTAGAAGAGAAGAAGAAATCCTGATCCATAAGTTACCCGTACAATAGCGAGTACAATATTACTCTCCAGCTATAAGAATAAGTGGAATTTCGAGGTTCCAAGTCGAATTGATAAAAAGCGCCTACTCTATATACAGGGTATCTCACTTAAGCCGAATTTTCGTTACATATGAGACTGAAACAAAAAACCAGAGATTTTGTCTCTACACAGGGTGTTACATGTATACGCGTAATACAATACAACTTTCTTATCTCAAACATTATGCTACTAACATTTTTACGCAACTATTTGAGTTCTTCATGAAATTTGCTTTTTAGGAATTTTCTGTTTTTTTAAAGATCTGCCAGAATGACAACTAACTGTGAGAATATGTCAAGAAAATAACATTTAGAATCAATGGATTGTAAAAATTCAAATACATAATAATTCTTTAAGTACTTAGAACAACTTAAATGTCTTTATTAGTTGGTTATACTTCCGACCTTCAATACATCAATAAAAACTTTTCACCTTATCGTTATATTGATTAGAAATGACTTCAGGAGTTAAATGCCATCTCATTCAGGTACGTAAGTGGTCAAAACCAATCACACAAGTATCTTTGTTATTTTATTGCTGATTGAAACTTACTATTTGATATTTTTAACTAACTGAAAGATCAAAATCAACTTGTATTCAAATTGACTTCTAAAGTAGTGATAGAAAAGGTAATAAAGACAAAAAAAATTTTTATGCATAGATTTTATGTTGCAGAACAAGCAGATGAATGAAGTAACGAGGAGTAAGAACAACAATAACAATTTCTCTTTCATAATGTTTACAAGCCTTGTCGGAGATAACGATGGTAAGAGTGTTACTATTTTTACTTCGTTGTGTAATACGTTTATAAAGTAGGAGGAAATCCGAAAATGTTAGGCTTGTTCATAAAATAAGGAAAAAACATAGTACACATCTTTGCTCTTCGTCATAGGTGAAATAACTTTCATGTTACTAAACTGAAAGCACATTTTGTAAACGTAATAGAAACGCGTCGGTAGTATTTGGCGTGTGCGCCAAAATACTTAAAACTCGTAGCGCCAAGGCAAAAATAACTTTTGCTTAGTATTGCTATTGATGTACCATAAGTCCACTAATACATGTGTTTTAAATATAGGACTAAGGTCAAACGAAATTCACGTGGTTCTATTTCTTTCTTTCTATAGAATTGAATAAAAATAATACTTTTGCATAACCGTTCACCATTTTCGTACATAAAAGGGGAACATCAATTTGCAAAAAGCTTATTGTGTATTTCCATTCGTTTATACAAACACATACACATTTGTGTGTTTATGCACACGTGTAAATTATGTAAAAAGGAACGAAATGAGATTTTTTTAGGGTTGTTTCCTGTTACGCTCCAGAAGACACCGTAAATGACTTATTTGCATTGTAGTAAAGATAACAATTTTTTTTTTATAAAAAGGGGTTGAAGCTATTTTAACATGCTGTTTTAAATAAAAGAAGCTTTCTGCTTAGTTTTGCAAAAATTGTTATGTAATTCGCAAAATGAAACCTAACATCAAATACAAGCTCAATATTTGTGCTCTCGGTTTTCAAACTGAATAGACTTCCAACACAATAAAAGGGTACTGTGATGTAGCAACTATACTAATAATAGAATCCTTTTAGTCTCCCATTGAAATCAAATAATAACATATTATACAGTTCCAATTTTTGTTTTAGTATCTCGCCTTACTCTTTCTTATCTAAATAAACACGTTCAGGTAATTTAGTCGACAGTACAATTTCCAAGTCTTTCATTTTCAATTTCCCTGCTGTAACTATCAGTTGGCTGTCGATGTCGATCGTCTCAAGACAATTTTACGTCCGGAAATTGGCAGCTGATGAATGTTGTTAGTGTCAAATAATGAGACATTTTTTCAAATACTGCTTTGTTTCCAATAAATATTGATTTTCAATCAAAAAAACGAGTTTAAAAATTTTATTGTAAAAATGATGAAATCAAAACTTTTCGGATATTAATTTTATATTCGATTACTTTTCAGAGAAAGTAATTAAACTGTTGAAACAAAATCTCAGACAAGTTTCTAATTAACAAGTCAATTTAAAATGGAAATTAAAATTTGAAATTTCTTTTTTAGATTTTTCAATTAATAATAATATTTTAAGAAACACAAAAGATCGCTATTTTGATGGAATTTTGCGAAAAAGAGATCTGTCAAAATTACTTGCTATTTTGATCAAATAGAGCTAGATTGGTGATTAATTTTCAATTAAAGGGAATATAAATAGGTTCATTGGGGGTGTGTACGTGATTGAAACCCAACATGTTCAATTCACTTTGTATTTACATCTAGTGCTGAATGATTTTAGTTTGCGTAGTACGTTGTGTTTAGTTTGTCTTTGTACTTGTCTGTGGGTTTATTATCAATTACAACTGAACAAATTAATTGTCAACAACTTTTAATTAGGCAGATGAAAACTGATTATGGAGCATTGGTATGAGTGGAAAACAAAATGGGGTAATATCAATTGTTTACCTAATTGATTTGATTTTTAAAAATTATTGACATTTAATTTGTTATTTGAGCTATAGAACTTACTCTTCTGTTAATATTAGAATATTATAACCATATTTTTTAAAAATGTGCAAGTGGTGAGCAACCTTTTCAACAATAACTGAAGATTCGCAAAAATAATATTGCAGTCTGTATTACTGACTGAAGTTGCAGTTCTTTCTACAGTATTTAATGTAATAGCCTACTTCATCTGTCACTGATCTTGAATCATCTTCTCAGGGACCTTTAATGATTATGTATTTTAGGTTATTATTCGAGCATACCAATTCGAACCAACAAAACTTCCATTTACAGCATGGCATCGTATATTATAGTTGCATAATACTGATACTAAAACGGCTAAATACGAAAGATGCAAGCAATTTATTCTTGATTCATAGCAAAAAAGACTTAAAACTGTAACATTTTCCTTTCGGAAGCAGCAGAAAGTCAAAGATTCCCGCTTGGATGTCTAAAACTGTTCTTGGTTTGCCAACAATTAGAAAAGCTGAAGTATTAAATGTCCAAAAGGGTTAGAGCATGTAGTCAATATACGAATTCTGTCTAAAGAGGGTGCCCTCCATTACTAACTATTTAAATTAGGCCAATCAATGTTGCAGTGATAGAAGCTTTGCCCTCTTCAGAAGGAAGCAAATGTCAGTAGATATGCTTGATTCTATCAAAATTGTCTGTATTACTCCAAAGATTATCATAATTCAATTTAAACCTTCCAACAAACCTTTTTTGGCTGAATGGTTTTAATTTTGATTTATTAATCTATTTTCTGTTGTAAGCATTTTGACACAATTTACTAATTATAAATCTGTCTACTTTACAGTACGTTGTTCTTCTTCATTTATTTTATTAATCCTGCAAAGATGGTTGGCCAAATGATAGTGTAAAGGCTTGCTAGAATGAGATCTGTCTTAGATAATATGTTAACAGACCTACTAAACCCACATAGCATCAGGGAACGAATTTTTATTTTTAGATGTATGCTCTCAAGTGTCAAGTAATAACGGATGTTCAAAATCTTACCCGTTTGAAATTGGCCATTTCTGTATTAATTGGTAAAGTTGAAAAAGTACAGTGTATTCGTTATATCTAGGACATACGACGTAGATTTGAGCACAACCAACTCCAAACAGAAAATTATTTTGTTGATCTTTTGTCTGGGCAACAAGAAAAACATTGCATAGCATAACATCATATTCCGAAAGATTGATTAACTAAGATAATTCATAAAGTTGCACCTCTTTTGACAGGACAGCTTGACAGATTACGGTTTATCTGCTAAATATCTTTGTATACTGGTGTCAAATATGGTGAATAGCCTTTGGTTAAACTATTATTAGTAATTTGATAATTTGAATAGAAGGTTCTCCTGCGATAAGGATGCAAATAATTGATATTACGTCAATGTACATTTGTAGTATTTCACCTGTATTTACAGTTGCAGCTTGCCTAATAAAACTAAAATTTTTAATGTTTGGATTAGGTTTTTATCAGTCATGTTAATGACAATGTCGATTTTCGAAAAATCAGAAACTTCAGTTTCAATACCAATTTACAACGCCAAAATTTTGAGTTAGAGTATTCTAGTTTTCAAGGTTTGCAACAGAATAGAAACTCAGTCGAAAACTGCTAGTTTTAAAATTTTATTAGTTATTAGGTTTCTTTGATTAACTATGTAATGAAGCAGATTGACATTCTAGACAAGGTAGATGCGTCCAAATTCTAAAGTGTGGGACCACACCTAATTGTGCAAAATCACCTAATGTACTAACGTGTGTCCCAAAATTTAAGCAATATTTGAATTTTGCCAACGAAAAAAGACAGTGTGACAGCTGATAGTTTAGGGTTATTAAAAATGGAGCGCTACACGAAAGAACAACGCATTTTCATTCTTCGATAATGCGGCTGTTCAGGCAATAACAGTTAATGGTGCTCGCTATCGCGACATGATAATCCAGTTTTTTGTGCCTAATTTGCATGATATGGATGTGGACGACATGTGATTTCAACAAGACGGTGCTACATGCCATACAGCCCGAGAAACAATCCAATTACTGCATGAGTCATTTCCTGGTCGTGTAATTTCCCGTTTTGGTGATCAGAATTGGCCGCCCAGATCATGCGATTTAACGCCGTTGGACTTTTTTCTTTGGGGTTTTTTGAAGTCTAAGGTTTATGCCAACGAGCCCACAACCACCCACGCCTTGAAGGAGGAAATAGAGCGCTGTATCAACGAAATTCAGCCACATTTATGCAAAACGGTCATGGAAAATTTCGACAAACGAGTTCGTATGTGCCAGCAAAGCCGTGGAGGCCATTTATCCGATATGCTATTCCATACATAACCCTATACTGTATACTTTATGAATCAATAAAAATTTACAATTTTTAATTAAAAATCTGTGTTTTCTATCAAAATTACTTCTCGCCCACCCATTATTTAGACCACAACAGTGTAACGTACTTTTTCCAAATAATTAGCAATTGCATTACTATTTATTCAATGCATCAGTACAAAAATCTGCTAATCTCAAAAGTAGCTAGCAACCTATCAAGCATATCGAAAAGAAAAGATTAGCAGCAAAGAAATAAATCGATCCAAAATTGTTTTTGATATGAAATAAAAGTTACTACAATTAAACAATTTAATAAACATGAGAAAAGATTTGAAAAAAAAGCCAAAGAAGTAGGACTAGAAATAAACCAACAGAAATCAAACTACATGATTTTAGAAAACAAAGACCAAAATGAAAATCTTAAACTAATACTAAAAAGTGAAAACAAACAAACAAAATACAGTTTTAACATAGTAAATAGTGTAGTGTACCTAGGAACTGAAATAACAAGTAGGGGAGACTGCGGTTGTGAAATAAAAAGAAGAATCACAGCAAGCGAAAAATGTGCAGGATCCCCAAATAAGGTCCTGAATGCAAAAAATATATCAAGGAAAACAAAAATACACATATATATATAAAACAATTATTAGACCAGCAGTGTTATATGGCTGTGAAACATGGACAATAACAAAAGAAAATAAAAATAGACTAGACATATGGGAAAGAAAATTCCTGAGGAGAGTTTGTGGAGGAATAAAAGAAAATGACACCTGGTGACGAAGAACTAATAATGAATTAAAAGAGATATATAAAGACCTAGAGATAAAAACTTCAATAACCCAAAACAGACTAAGGTGGTTAGGCCATATAATACGAATGAACAATAACGAACTAACAAAAACTATTTTCAAAACAGAAATGACAGAAAAGAACAGAAAGGGAAGACCAAGGAAAACATAGTGGCAAAATGTAGAAGAAGATATTAAAAAAATTTAACCTACATGACTGGGAAAATATTGCAACCAACAGGAAAATGTGGAAGTTGCGAATAGAAGCTATAGGCCTTCGGGCCTAATATGCTGATTTATATAATAAACATGAGAACATCTAAACTCTGCAAATAATGAATATTGTACCGTTTCAATATTAAGTGTAGTTTTATTTGTAATTGATACGTTTTTGTCTTCTTATCGAAAACATTGATTTTTTTCTTATCGACGCCAAATTCTCCTACATCTGCATTGTAGGATTTGGTAAAATGGACTTCAAACCATGAAAATTAGTCAAAAACCTTCCACTCAGGAGAATTTCTGTACTATACAATGCTCGTTGATCATTAGTTTTTCAATAAAAATCAGCCGGGAATTAAATTGGAAACGCTCCTTTGAGGATATCAAGTTTTATAAAATGCATACAACGTCTCATCATAGCTTGTTAGTGAAGAATATAGAAGAATAAGAAAAAAAATACATTTTAATACATAAAGTGAGCCACTTAACGTGAAGCCTCTTAACAGACATGTACTACAACTCAATGTACTTGTGTTATTGCGATGCAAAGTGTTAGATTGTTAAGGGGTTTCTTGTTTTAACTGCACAATATAGCTTTCCCAATCCATAAAATTTTATAGTCAGTTTATTTGCCTAAAGGTGATTCACTGGGTACTGCATCTGATTGTAAACACTTTCAATATTTCAAGTGTCAAAGTTCTGCAAAAAACTCAACGTCATCCTTATGCTCACGAGTTTTCACCTGTGAATGTTTGAAAACGTTAATTTGTTAATTAAACCTACCCACCTTTTAGACGGCATTGTCCATCTACAGTTCTCTACAGTCTAGACTTGTAAGGTCAGCCTTTGTGTTGCTTTTTATAAATTACATACAGATGCCTTTGGCAATGCTTTTTACAACTCCTACACTACTGGCTGCACCGTGGGTTTGTATCTCTTGATATTTAGAATCTGCTTTTGATAGACGTTGGCGTTCATTAGTTTATTTGTTATTTGTATCCGAGAAACCTGAGTAAGTTCTCTCAGGCGGAGGATATTTTACTTTTATCTTTGGTTTAGGTTCTGGAACTTGACGTCAGAAGAAGACGTGATGGTTTCAAGCATTTCCTCGTAGTATTCACGCATCCTCTGCAGATTAGCATTCCTTTGTATTGCTCTATAGGCTCTCAGTAAAATGTATTATTAATTTATTACTATCACTATTCTGAATTATCTGCATCTGTCGACGTTTCTCGATGCTTTTTTCCCAGCCTTCTCTGTCTTCTACATACATATTCCTTTTTTTAATTGTCTCACTTCCATTGCCTTGTTTGCTGCTTTTTTGTACGTGATTCTTGATCTACCTCTTTTCTATTTGTATAGAAGCGTCTTTTTGGTTATCTTGTTTCTGGCAATCTTTGCATGTGTCCGTAACGCTACAATATTTTTTGATCTATTGGTTCTAATGTGGTTCTATTCATCTCCTATCATTTGAGTTAGCGATTTTTCTGTACAGTGTGGAAAGCACTTAGGAATAAATTCAATATCTCAATACCAACAACATGCAAAAAAGCTGAAACAATTAAACAATATTTTAAATTTTGTTTAATTTGATTTATCTTGCATGCCCGTGATGTCAGCAGTTTTTTTGTTATGACGTCTTTTGCATTTTTTATAATGAAATGGTACATTTTTTATTTTATCCCTTCAACAAATCGTGTATCCGTCACCATCTATTAGTTTTACGAGATAGTATAGCTTTCCGAATTTCTGCATTACCGTTCCGAGCCTCCATGCTGATTTGCCAGTAATAGGGTGCCATCTAGCTTGCACCCAGTAGGCAGATAGATCAGTACGCCTCTATATGAATTATAAAGTTCAACTTCAAGACGCTTACTAAAAGATTCTGTATATTATTGCTCTATGGATTTGATAAAAGCATATCTGCATATTCCAGTAGATGAAAAAAGTTCAAAGATTCAAACTATCATTACGCATTGGCATTAAGACCGCTCCAAATGATTTTCACCTGGTTATGGACAAGATTTTGGCGGACCTTAAGGGAGCAACATCATATTCTGATAATATCATAATTCATGGCGAAACTATAGAAAAATGTTATAGAGACATGTCTTGTCTTGACAGATTACAAGACTATGACTTTCATCTTAACAAAGAGAGATGTGAATTTCTCAAGACCAAAGTATGTTATTGAAAACGGAAAAATATCAAAAGACCCATCTAAAGTCAACGCTATTGTAAATGCGCCTAGACCAGCCAATCACGAAGACGTGAAATGATTTTTAGGAATGGTGACGTATTATTCAAAATTCATATCAAACATTTTAACACTCACGTATCCATTAAGATTACTTTTACGAAAACATTAAGAATTTTACTGATCATCAAAGTTTAACACAGCTTTCCTACGGTTGAAAAACAAAATTGCAAGCAATAGAGTATCGACACCCTTTAATCCAGATCTTCCAGTGACAGTAGCGTGTGGCGCCTCCACAATGGGGGTAGGTGCGGTACTATCTCATAAGATAAATGAAGAAGAAAAACCAATTGCCCTTGCATCGCGCTCACTAACCAAAAGCGAGATGAACTACAGTCAGCTGGATAGAGAAGCCCTGTCAATTGTGTTCTAGTTAAAAAAATTCTACTATTAAGGTAATTTACTCTCTGTATATATATAACCGCCCACTTATCTATATTCTGCATGAAAACTCTAAACTTCCTGCAATGAAGTCAGCAAGGCTCTTGCTATAGGCAGCATGGCTTATTAATTTCTATTATCAAATTCAACACAAAAAAGCGGAGGAAAACGTCCACGCAGATTTCCTTTCAAGATCTCCTATCCACAAAAATATTTCCAAGGTTGGACAAGACATTGAAGAAGAAGTATCTCTATTTGCAAGTAAAATAATTTATTAAATATCAAATGAACTAATTAATTCTAAAACGATTGCGGAAGAAACCCAACGTGATGAAGAGCTTTTAAAACTTTATCATCTTCACCAAGGCATAATTTTCAAGCGCCATCGTGTGTTGGCACCAACATCTCTGCAAGAAGCGATCCTGAAAGAGTTTCATTCAACACATGTAAGGATCGTAAAGATGAAGCAACTGGCAAGACAATACGTATACTGGAAAAAAATTGATAAACAAATAGAGAATTTAGTTAAAAGTTCTCAAAAGTGTGCGTCAGTAAGATCTAATCCGGTGAAGGTCCCTATTCACCATTGGGATGAACCTAAGGAAAATTTTGAGCGTAGCCACATAGATTATGCAGGACCATTTGAAAATCACTACTTTTGGTTATGGTGCACGCCAAATCAAAATGGGTAGAGATAGTTATTTCCAGGCAACCATCAACTTCTGAATCGACAATTCAACACCTCCAAACAATGTTTTGCACTCACGAATTACCTTGTTTCTTAGTTTTTCACAACGCTACAATTTTTAAAAGTGAAATATACACTAAGTTTTGTCAGACAAATGGCATTCAACAAACATTGATTGCATCAGGATAGCCGGCTATTAATGGAATCGTAGAACAGAAAGTACGAACCCTTAAACAGAAATTAAAGGCAACGGCTTCATCTGCACTACTCCTTCGGAGCAAAGTCTAAAAGATATTAATGCGATATAGGTCAACACCTCTGTCATGCGGCAAGTCTCTTTCAGAACTGTACTTAAAAAGAAGGATGCGAACCAAACTAGATCTTTTAAAACCATTTCCTCAGGCTCGCACATGTCCCAATAAACTATAAGTGTGGGAGACCGGGTGCAAGCTAGATGGTACCCATTTAAGTAGTTCAAAATATTCAGATCCTACACTACTTAAGAGGATTGTTTTTGAGGTATTTTTGTCTGAAGTCGAGCTTTTCATGGACACAAAATTATCAAAAGTTCAAACACTAAAACTATAGTTGTAATAGCAAAATAAGTAAAGTTCCAAATTAAACAGATTTTTAAGGAAAAAAAGTGGGGAAAGTAAACACTTTCAACGAAGAAACAGTCACATCGGCACAAAATATTTTTAAAGTTTTTTTTTGACAGCACAAGCTTTTTTCCCTATTTTTCTACACTTATTTTCACCTGGTAGCCACTGTAATGTCTGAATTATGAAATTAACACGCTCATTTCGATATTGAAAAGTTTATTAATATGAACTTAATATAAATATTATGTAGAATACATATCATTGTACAGAGCATCATAACTGACAATTCTGACTGATAACAATAATAATGATTCCATGGCATCGAATTACAGATTGAGACGTGACATTATGGTCATCCTGTTTGCGATTATTTAGATACTGTTTCTTCAAACTGATGACTTGCAAAACGAGGTTTCTCGGAATGGCCAACCAGATCACCAGATTTAGCCACATCACAATTGTCACGAATAATTTCATTTTTTGTGATCATTCTGGTCTCTTAATACGTTCTATGCATACTTTGCTTTTGTACTTCTGTTAGTCTATTTACTTTTGCACATTGCTTTTACATGATTGTTTATGCCACTTGCTTAACTTTACTTCTTTGTCATTCTAGTGAATGCTGTTTTATCTCTTTTAGATATGTATCCTGTGGTTAACCGTCTTTGATACTTGATTATCTTTTCTTTTCTTTGTTTTCCAACTACCAATACGGTTCTTTTATTGCATTTTTCCTTTCTCTGCTAATGTTTCGAAGGCAGCTTTATGTGTTTTGTTTTTATGTAAGCTCTTCTAAAGCTTATATGTTGATTCACTTGTATCTACCTCTAAAGTATAAACCATATGAGTTTTCAGTTTTCGAATTAAAAAATAATGCAATGCTGCAATTCCCTACTTAACGAAAATCTTGAGAAAAGGCCGGTTTACTGCTTGCTCGAGATGGAAGAAGGAAATAGATGTTATAAAAAACTGGCTTTTCGTCCGAAAGTTTAGATTTTTTTTACACAGCCATAAGTAATTCTTCTGTGGGTTTATAACTTTTACTTTTTAATCCGAAGATTGTGCTGATTTGTTTTGATAATTCTCTAAGTTATATACTTTATGTATATTGGTCTTTCGTTTTATCTCCGACGTGACCTCGTGTTGTGTTAGACATGTATTTTACACACATCTCAGCTTTTACAAAAAAAAAATGATCACTTCCACACTTCCGCCCTTTGATTAAATCGTACATCTTGACATTCTACTTAATTCAGTTTTTTGGCTTAGCACAATATTAAATCTTCAAATCATATTGATCACAAATGTTAATTAATTGCTGTTCATTCTTGTTGCGTACTGATTTGCCAAGTTTATCAAGGATTTTGTTGTTATTCTCTTCCCAGTTCTTGCGTTTAGGTCACCCATTAAAATTACTGCTTTATTTTATGGTATTTTGCCAATTCTTTTTTACATGACTCCTTCATAGCTTCAACTGCATCTTCTGTTGGTGCTTAATTAGTATTAGCACTATCTTATGGTCATATTATATAGGATTGATCTATCACTCTGATTTGTAATTAACAGAATTCATGCAAAATTAAAGAAAAACAATTTAAAGCATCTCACAATATTCATAGTGAAAAATCTAAAAATAGTATATGAGAATATTCTGATTATAATTTTAGCATCAGCCGAAAACGAAAAACTCACGCGGAATTCTAAATCAGCTCTAAGAATTATCCTAATAATATCTTCCTGCAAGTCTGACTTCTTCTATAAATCAAATAAAATGTAAGAAAAAAAAGAAATTGGTTACGCCACTGGAAGGATCAATAATTCTGTTTTGAATTTGTTTGTAGGATGCGCCGTGCGAATAAAACAGAATGTTTGTGATACGGGACTATCTGAATTTAATTTCTATTTTCTAGTAATTGGTTTTTTTTCAATATCTTAAAAACGACATGCAGTACTCAAATGGGATCTTTTGTATGGTTATTACAATGAAACACTAATTCCTATCAGTGGTGGGGTACCTGAGGGGGTGTACAAATTGAATGAAAGCTGCTTTTAAATGTCTGCTGAAGAATAAATGCATGTATTATTAAGAATTCATTATCCTGATAGTGAAAGTAAAGCCTGGGGACTATGAAGAAAGTACAAATTTATTTTTTGTATGAAATTTTTATTGTAAAAACGTTTGGTTAATTCTGGCAAAATGTAGAAGATCTTGAAAACAAAAAAAAGCGATATTCACTTGTAAACATTTTTTGTTCTACTGGATTTTCTTTTTTGCTGCATTTTTATGGGATTAAAAGTGTACTAACTAATAATCTGACAAAAAACTTTTATGTTTAAGAAAATGCTTGCTAAAATTACAAAGGAAATTCCTTTGGTAGCACCTCACATTTACATTGCCTATTGTGTATTGTGATGAATTTTTTAAATCCTAGCGATGTGGAGTTTCCACCCTCTAAATTTTACACAAGAACCTTACATTCTTCTATTCCTAAGAGAAACTTAAAGCTGGAATGTATCATCAACAGGAATTTCTTGTTGAATGTTGTACTATAACACACCTCAACCTCGCTTTGTGACATAAATTACGTCGTTTCACACAGGGTAGGGTAAAATAGGTCATAAACGCAAAGCAGGTTAAAAAGAGATGAAAAATGTATTATACAAACTTCATCATGATGTTAATGAAAATGTCATTGATTTCAAATTTTTATTTTCTGTATAAATAGAGCTTCCACTACAATTTTTGTATTATCACACTTAAATGGCAATGTTACAATTTCGTTAAGTTTTTGCAATATTAAACTTGACCTTGCGACTACAACATCAGCGTCCTTACAAAGTATAGATTACAAGTGACAAGAGCAGCTTATTATTATTAAAGTAGATGATTTGACGACACTTCTCTCGTTATATAACACGCTCTGCTTGCATATTCAAACACACACTTAACCAGTGAACCGTTGACAAACTGCGGTATATCGATTTCAAAGAGAGGTGTGAGGTATGTAATGCAGGATACCCAACGTAAAACAAGTCCACCCTCAATAACGTACAACAACCTTTCATCGCATTAGAACTTTTATCCAGGACATGAATTATGGTCCTACGTTAACTTCCGAACCCCTTAATCGAAAATATTAAATTGTGCTTTGTAAAGGTCTAGAAACTTTACACAGGGAATTCCAGAAATTTAATTATTCTGGTCAGCTCCTCTTGTTTCTGGGTTAAAACTCATTGAACCCGGTAGTTTCAACGACCTCAACATATTACCCCTTAATGAATCTACCAACAAAATCGATAAGTTGTCGTGGATATGCCAGTAAACGATGGTCAATTCAATTTTTATTAGTCACATTTAAATAATTTACCTATAAATGGTTTGAATAATTTATTGTATTGCATTGCTATTGCTGTATAAGTTCGTTTCAATTGAGGATTGTATTATTGCGTGGTTTATGTATTTAATATGAGAAACTTGCATCTTATGCATTTAAACTATCATTTATATATTTCTATTTCTGGACCAAACTTGCTACACATTTCAATATTTTTGGCGTGATACTTTGTAATCGCATCAGTTCTATATTGGCTTACCTAAGCAGGTTAGTTATATAACGAGTAAATATACTTAATTATTGAATTCTGTTCTAGTTATTGAATAAAGGTTAGAATCGCGCATCAAAAATTCTCAATAGTTTGTTCGTTCACTTGTTTGAATTTTCTCGATCTCATTCTTTGACCCAAATAAATAACTTTTCCTAATAATCCTACTTGCTAGCAGTTTATGTCGAAAACATTTTACCATGATAAATAACAGGTCAAAGATCATAAATTCGAATTTTCCAGTTTTTGATTTGCTATTTAAGCTCAAGCATCAGTCATGAAAGGGACCTTTGTAGCATAGATACGTTAACAAGCCAAGGAGATGAGCAATGTTAGACCGAGATCTCTAAAGTCAAGTAGGGTTGTTCGATTCTTTGATACAGCCAGTTGGGATTATAGAGTCTTAAGCCCCAATAATAAATCTGTAATTGCACAATAACTGCATGTCGCGTAATATTTCGAAATTACCTATAACAGTCTTCAATTGACCACATACAATTAATATCCCATTTTAACAGTAATCCAAAGTTAACGTACATTGATTGTAATATTTTAAATGTCACTGTATCACTAGCCTTTATTTCATTCCAATTAATAATAATAACTAGCTTGGTAAAGAAAAAGACCAAGATCAAAAAGGAAAGGGGGAAATGGTGGATGAATAGCTGGTTTAAAGACAGAAAACAAAAATCGTACTTCCTGTCTAAAACTGTTAATAACTAGTAGTTTTTATTTTTCTGCGTCTTGTACATTCTGGAAATTTTTCACATAACGAAAAACGCCTTTCTATAGTTCTGCATTATATTTTAAAAAATATCCTGATTTGACGAAAACAGACCTAACGAGGCTAGAAAACGTTTTTTTGCCTTTTGGTAGAATCTTTTAATAGTTCAACCGGTTTGAAATGCACAAAATGTAACTGAGTCTAAAAGTATACTTAGTGTAGAAAAATCAATTTGGCCTAAAAGTATTGTAAAGAAATTATCTCGGCAGATTTAATTCAGAAAGTTCGATATCGGTCTGAAAAGCCTGAACAGTTGCATGTAGATGCAATTCCTGTGAGATATATTAGTCGATATCAACTGTTGGTTTTGATTAAAGATTAAACGAACAATAGTAATAAGAACATGTACCACATTGTGTTTAATACGAGAAGCTTCTTAAAAAGAAAATTTTATTAAGAAAATAAGAAATAATAAACTGCTCATAAAACCAGGTGCCCTAAAAAAGTTGATTGGTCTGACAATGATAGCTTGATCGAGAAGGATCAATCCAGTTTCAGAGACTTGAGCAAGGTGACTTCCTACAAAGTTTTATGATAACTACAAAAGGCCATTTGAAATGCAAAACACGCAAAACAAAAAAATTCCAAAGCTATTTAACAGTTTCTGGAAATATAAATTGGTTTATCAGATGAGTAAAATAAAGCCTTTGTCTAAAAAGATAAAAATAAAAAATATTCTGCTCAGTTTTTTTTATAATTTCCCGACTTAAGTCGTCACAAGTAATTTTAAAATCACAACTCGCAGCCTGAAATAATCACCAAAAACATTATCCGAATAAAACGAGTAACGGTTTACGTCTAAAGATGAGTCAAAGGTGTATCGCATGGCTGTCTACTTGATTTTGATACTACTGTCTTAGTAATCAGTTTAGATCTGTGAAACGTTACAGCTCCTTCACTAAGAGAACTAATAGATGAATGAATTATGGACTCATTAAAGAATAATTACTTTGGACTATCGAAACTAGTCACAGAATCCAGAGGCGTTGTTCATTCGTTGTTGATTCCTTTGAGGCACTAACATATCACATAAATACAGAACATTAAAGAAATTAAAGATATTGGCATGCAGATTTTGTTACATGACACAAAAAACACGTTTGTGTAAAATGACTTTCGAAAGTTTGGAGAAAAGTTTGAACAAAACCAGAATCAAAAAAGATAGAACAGCAAAATCTGGCATATAAACTTAAGAGATAATGTAACAAAGACAGTCGTTATGGAAGTATCAGTTTGTAACAAATTAGCAAATGTACAGTATGGTCCAATTTCGGTGGGATTAAATGAGTAACTTTCTTATTAGCGCAGATAAATAAAAACGGCTTAGGTATTCCTGGCCTCTTTTTTCATGCTTATTCCAGTACCGTTGCCAGAAATAAGCTGCCGTTTTTTGTTTTTTCTCTGGAGAGAAAAAGTAAAAACTGGCCAATTTCTTCAATTTGCTGTAACTTCTTTATTTTCGAAGCTAGATCAAAATCATTGTAGCATTGTTAAGGCACTTTTTAACGTAGAAGTCCATGCCATCAGTCGTTGTTTTTTAGCCTTTTTCATAACTGCGCTGTAACTCAAAGTTGATTTTTTTAAATGGGCCGATTCCTTCAATTTGCTGTAGCTCCTTTATTCTTGAAGCTAGAACAAAATCATTTAAGTATCGTTGAGGCAGTTTTTAACGTAGAATTCAATGCTGCCAGTTGTTTGTTTCTAGTCCCTTCCATAACTGCGCTGTAACTAAAAGTTGAATTTCTTGGATGGTTCATTTAAAAATTCAACCTTGAGTGCTTGATCACAACGGTTTACATATATCGATAGATAGTCTTTTTTAATTCTCCACAATAGAGCTTTGAGGTGTTCCCCCAAAACATACTATCTTTAGGTTGAAGAAAATATAAAATCAAAACTAGTGCAAAAACAACTGCAGTATCCATCCAAATAATCTGTGGACAGAATGTATGTATACTGATGGCATGCGCAGAAATTTAAAGATTCTTTGTTTGGCGCTTAGAGACCAGATCCATCTTCGGTTGAAGTTGAAATATAATTCAGTTAGATTAAAGAAAGTAAAATGGACGACAATTACAAACTTTAAGCAAAATCATTCCACTGATAACAACACTCTTCTTCTAAGGCATCATTATCCTACCGAAAAAAGTAGTATCTAGATCTACCATACAAAATAAAAATTTTTTGGTTATCGCTAATTCTTTGACATTTCAAAAAATATAGTTTAAAGCACAGCTTACACTAATTTGTATACAGTGTACGTATTATATCTGTTGCGTTCAAAAATGAAAAATGCTAAGTGAACGAAAAGACAGCCACCACGCATGGTAGACAGTGTTGAACGACCAAATGTTGAAATTAGGTAATTTTTGCTTTTTGACTACGACGCGATGCGTTCTATACAATGAAGAAATGACAACGTTGCATTCTAGATGATTTATAACGCTCACAAATCGATCTGTCATTTGCTTGCTGATCTGTTTTGAGTGAACTTATATGTATGTCGTTTTACTGTAAGGGATGAGTTTTCATTGTTTGAATTGTGTAACCAAACAAAACTTAAATATAGAGGAGGTATAAACACGATTACATACCTTAGAAGCGGTATAATGAAGTGTGAGAAGGAAACTGTGTGAAAGACACTACCGTTGTCGTCAAAACAATAGTAAGGTATGACATCAAAGCAATGGGGAAACAAAAAATTAACTGAACAACCAAAGAAACGCCGAAACAAGAACATGTGTATGTATGAACTAATGCAATCAGAGATTAGCGTAAAGAAGGTAAGCCTAAATCGGAAAAACAAGCTTAAAAAGTTTTAGCTTAATCCCTCCAGAAACTACTAGTCCGGTAACGGCATCGTCAAAAAGAGGTCTTGCAGAAATCAAATCAGGTAAAAGGTTTTATTTTTTTATCATGTATATGTATTTATATTGTTAGTACAAGGAAGAATGTAAGTTTTCGACCTCCTTAGCCCCCAGGAAAACTTTTTGTGGTCAAGAATTTTGAAATTCTCGGACTTTTTTCAGTTTTCCGGCTATAACGTTTTTCTGTTTACTCCTAGCAAGAAATAGTCTATTATCATTTTGAAAGATGGTAACACCTCCGATAAGGGTTTTTTCTAATCTCAATATCAAGCGAGCTACAGTTCGTCAAAGTTCAGCATAATTGTTCAATGAAAAAAAGTTGTATTTACAAAGAAAGAACGAGCGCTTACAAATGTACGGTGGTATTTCATATTATTTCAATAGATCAACCATGTGTCCTGCGTTTGAATGGTGCTTGCTCATCAATAACATCCTCCTCCAACTGCTTGCTGTCTTTTTCATCCCTTGACTGAGCTTCATCTTGTTCGAGTCCACTGAACGTTTTATCGTCATTTTCAACTTGCACCTCAGGCACATTATCACATGAGAAGCCACAGCAGTGTTAACACGCAGATGAGCAATGCAAATCTGACTTTCTGCAACTGCATGCTCTCCTGCAACCTTTCTTACGGGAACAGGAAACAGCCTTCAGCAGACTCAGGTGCTGCGTCTTTAATCATTATAATTGGAATAAAACTCCTTCATCCCCAGTCTAGTGGGTTTGTTTCTTGACCCAACCATGTTTGCACCTGGTGATAAGTCTGCAGAGAAACTTTGCTGCATCTGCTGTAAGTGGCAATCGCGCTAGGTTAAAAACAGTTCTTGCGATCGATTTGACAAACAAATAGTATTTCAAACTGTCCAGTGATTCATTGCTCTATTCTGGACCATACAATGCCAGGATGAGCTGTTGCCCGGCCTTTACTATGCAATCTGGAGAGACGTGAGGTTCAGAGAACTTCTCTGCTTCTACTTTCAGAGAGAATATAATTTTGATTTTCCGTGGCCAAAAAATGCTGAAGTTGTATTATATTCTGTAAATGCATAAATGAATGAATTAAAAGTGAAAACCCAACTTTCAGAAAAAAAATGGGAAATTTTACTGAACTTTGACGAACTGTAGCTCGCTTGTGATTGAAATTAAAAAAACCTTTTTCCTATAAAAGTTGTCGGGCATTTTGTCATCTTTCAACGGGATAATATAGACTATTTCTTGTTAGGAGTGACCAGATAATAGTTATAACCGGAAAAATTAAAAAAAGACCAAAAATTCCGATTTTTTGTTTTCCGCGGGCTACGGAAGTCCAAAACTTACATTCTTCCTTCTATTAACAATATACATATACAGGATAAAAAATAAAATCTTCTACCTGATTTAATTCAAGGTAAAAGTACCTTGTTACTGGACTATACATTCTGCTAAAGCGGGTTAAAAGGTCTTATTGAGCAGTTGGTTATCCTCAGCTCTTCATAAAATTTGAGAGTAGCTTCAGCTCTCTCATTTAGGTCAGAATAAGGATTTCTCATGTGTCGTTGCAAACGTTATAACTTTAAAAAGTGAAATTGTCGGTCCAAAGAGGTGTGCTCAAATTCAAAATGCCACAACAGCAGTACCTGCAAGAACAAATGATTCCTCTCATTTCTTATTACTTGCGAAAATGGTTTGGATGATTTTTATTGTAATTTTTCTGTCATTCTTATTTAATAAGATATCGATTTGCGAGAGTTCTAATAATCTAGAATGCCTTGCGACCCGTTTTCCCATTACATCGTGATCAATAAGAACGACCCCAAAGTGAAAAATTATCTGATTTCGGTGCTTGGTCGTTTAACACCGTCCGGCGTAACATATTTATGATTACGGCATTATCTCTAAACAATTGTTTTTATGTACTTGACAGATTTATTGCCAAAGACAGATTAAACACGTTGTGTACAACAGAATTAGCAGAGAATTAAGACTTTATTAATAAAATTTAATTAAAAGATTATAATTATTAATTTAATGTATGCAGTGTTTTGTTGTTTTTCATTTTTTGTTTGTTTACATCACCGCTTGTCTACTCTGCTGATTTTAACAATGTCATCACAAACTTTCATTTTCCACTCTACAAAATAAATTACAAAAACTGTGTATAAACCTTGACAAAGATGATTAATTTATTAGATAAATATAAAAAAGACGCTTTTTATAGCGTACCTACTGTAGTAGCTGGAAATAAAAAAGATAACATTTAGTTCTGATTTTCGGTATCATCAAGAAATCTATACTTAGTATAACGAACGCCACGCAGCGTTTGCTTTATTATCTATTTTCAAATAAATCAATATCATATGTTTATCAACACTGTATACGTTTTCAATTTTTCTTGGTATTATATCAGATATAATGAAGACTAAAAGTGTTAAATAAAAAATAAACAAAATCACTTTAACCGGACGTTTCACGTTCAAATATAAAAATGTTTTGCTTATCTATTTGTTAATCAAATTTTCAATGTGTGATTCACAAATACCTACGTAACTAATGAATACTAGTTGCGTATCTGATAGGTCTACTGTAAATATTGTAAAGATAATAAATGTAGGTAAGCAGTTGGTTACAATAGAATATTTGTTTCATTATTGTCCTCACATCGTCACTTCCTGTTGGAAATTATTTTATATACATTTTAGTAGATATTTGGATAATATCTAAATGGGGTATTGCTGAAAACGATAGTAATGGAAGATATATTAAAACTGATGAAAGAATTAAATGTAAAAATGTTTTTTAACTTAAGCAGTTATGAATGAAATTGAAAATATAATTAATTACTTGGAGGAATTATTTTATAAGAATTAAAAATTCATTTAAATAAATTGATAGTAAATATAGTTATTGAACCTCTAACTTGCCTTTTTAGTTTGCGTTTTTCCATGTAGTATTTTAAACTTGAAATAAAAAGAAAATCTTAACATCCCTGAAATTTTACAATTCTAGTTCATTGTAGCATGCAAAACAAACGCTAGATATCAACAAATTTGCAACTTGTAGTCAAGTGTTTGTTAAATATAAAGAGGACTCGTTTGTTGCATTTAATGCTAATGTTTTTTAGTATCTGAATTAAACGAAGATACTAACAAGGCGATAAAAGAAATATTTTTTAAACAACTGCAAGAAAAAGTAGATAAAAACAACAGTGAAGATTTTAATGGAAGAGTCAGAAAACGGCTTACAAAGAAAAGAAGCGATGGGAAGACAGAGCAACAGAGAAAGACTAACAGAATTTTACTTGGAATATAAATTAAAAATTGCAAATACCTACCTATAGAAACGAGAAATCAGTTATTGATTACTTTCTTATTAGCAAAGGTTGTTGGCAAAAGTAATAGATACTAAGATAAGAAGAGGGAAGTAACCACTTCCTCCTGGAAATAAAGCTTAATCAAAAAGAAAGTACGGAAAATGAGAATAAAAGGTAAGTAATAAACTAGAATATAAAATATTATAAAACAAAAGAAACAGAAATAAAAGAGAGATTCCAAAGGATTTTTGACAAAAGATAGAAAGATTAAAAATACTAATAAAAAGAAGATACTGATAAAACCAGAAAGGAGTTATAATGGAGCAAAAAATAGTGAACCTTTAAACTTAAACAAAACATAAAGAGAAAGAAAGATAGGGAAAGGAGCACATATGGAATATACACCTACAACAAAAGGTCTAGTAGAATTTGGAAAATACAAGGATGAAGCAACAGTAAAGGATGAGAAAGAAAAATGGAAAGAAGATGAAAAATGTATACAACAAAAAGCATAAACATATGAGAAAAAAGCAGGGACGATCATAAATATTCAAGATAAAGAAGAAAGAGGACAAAATCATGGAAAGTTGGAAAGAGTAATTTAAAGAGGTCTTAACTTAGAAGGAGAGATCATACTGCAAGCAGCACAGCATTTTAAGTTCGGATCTTCGTTTTTTACAGGAAACATAAGAAAGCAAGATCTGGGTTAGGTTACTTACTTGCATTAATTAATCTTGAATATAGTAAAAGATATTCAACGAATTCTCTGTCAATACAATAATTGAGATTAAGTTATTTACAAAATAGTGTAGTGTAGTGTAGTGTAGAGTAAACAGCAGCCGTAGGGTAGAAGCACCAACACCTTGCCATCTAAACAATATTTAAAATTCAAACTCGTTTAGATTTAAAATTAAATAATAATTAATTAATTAAACTTTCTGTACAACAGTGCACATATAAATGGTATACATACTTACCATCAAAAGTTATAAAATGTTTAGTTTTATTTAAAAAAAAAATAATTTGTCAAAATGCGCAATTTGTACCAGTAAGCGACCCACCCTTTGTTTTCAATATTTGTTTATTGAGAATTTCCGATTCTTTGTATTCAACATAAAGAAAGAGTACTGTTCTGATTTAACAAATAAAAATATTCACAAAGATGTTAAAAGCAATACCTAAATTGATCCAGAATGCAAGAATTTCTCGTCTTAGCACAATCACACGTTCCTAAAGAAATTTAAACTAATAATTGACATATAATTTTTATTTATTTGGAATTAATGTAACATAATATTTAGAACTAAAGACAGTAGATAACACAAAACTAATAATTGCAGTTATTCGAGCCGCTATAATTTATTTATAAAACAATAATTCATCAGGCGGTGGGCTTTTGGAGCTGGACGCATTTAGGTGCGTTTACCCTAAGTCATACAAAACATGAACCTATAAAACGGCCAAGCTTTGTGTTAAACAAAAAACGCTGTAATATCCTTGAAAGCAAGAGTATTATGTATTACCAGTGTAGTGAATATCCTTTTCATAACCTTGCAATGAGATCATCATACTAAACGAAAAGAAAAGTAGTAAAATTGTCTGAAGAAAGGGAGTGGTCAAACGCGATAGTCACTAAGGCAGTTGTACTGCACGATACGTGAACTCCAACAAAATATCCTTTTTATTATTTGTACATTATATCTTGAAATTCTAACATTTCTAATTTATACCTGTGAATTTCACATAATCAAGTCCAACTGTATAAATCGTTCCACGAGATGTTTTTAAAGAATTTTGTTCTGGTAGTGTACTAATCGAAAAATCAGGTTTTGTTATTCTGTTAACATAAAAGCTTTGTCCAAAGATACAGAAAGTGCAGAAAACAGTAATGAAATTTTTAAGAAAACTCAGTATCGAGAAGCACTTACAAGGTTGGATTACCGAAAGGCTGCTACTCTCTGCCGAGCGAAAACAGCACGGTACGCGCGGAAATAGCCCACAGCAAACACGGAGGAAATCAGAAGTTTTTGTGGATTTTTCTTCTTTTTTTTTTAAATAGGACTACTGTCCTGTGGCTTCTATTTGTCCTCTCTCTTCTTGGGATACGAAGGAACGGTTTTCTTTTCATCGTTTGAGTTAGCGGCCAATAGTCTTATTGGGTTATTTTCTGACGTTGTCTATTATGCAAGCCTCTCATTGCTAGTGTTCACTCTATCTACATGATTTCGTTATTTTCTTCATTGTACTCTTACTCAGCGTATGATATCTTGAGGTTTACGTTCATCTCTTATCCCTTTGTCGCCTTGTCTGTCTGGTAGTGTGCAACACAATGGTGCATAAGATTTTATTTTCTATGGTTCGCATAGTCTTTTTTGTTTTATTCATTTTAGCTTTTGCTCCGTTGCATTAGGTATACACATGTCTTGTAGATGCAGATTTTACTTTCATTTCAGGGATATTTATTACTAGCGATCGACAGATATCGGTATATCCACTATATTGGTCATGAAACCTATAATCAGTATCGATCGATATCTACAGTATGCTAGCCGGTATAAACCGATATAAAGAAAACGAAACTAGGATTCTAAACGGAAATGGGTGGTTATTTAGCAAAGCGACCATATTATTCTTGGTACAAATCGTATAACTTGTAGGATTCCAATTTTCTAGCTCCTATTCTTGAAAGAGGCAAATGTGCCAGCATTGCCATTAAACTAAGGCAGTCTATGGATTTATTGATATTTCTGTTATTATCTTGAAATTACGAATGAATGTACTGTACAGCGAGGGATTATATAAGCGGTGGAATAAAATGTTTGACGAAATATAATGCAACTACTTCAAAATATAAAGGCCGATAGGCTGATATTATATTATCTGTGTCAACCAAAACAATCATATCTGTCGATCCCTATTTATTATGCCAGATGATGTCGAAGATTACATTATTTTCTCACTCACTTTTCGATCACAGTTTTTTAGCTACTGCCACAGTTTCAGTCTTTCCCATTGTGACATAACTTTCTGTACTAAGATGGAATGTGTACAGTTTTCTCCATTCTGTGACTACTCCAATTTTCAATTGCGCATCAGAATTGATGATCTGGGTCACTGTTAGGTTAAGGAGGATGGAACTCAATCTGTCATATTATCTTGTATCACTTGATAGCTGTATCTCCTTTGACAGTGTCTTGTTCATTTTCATGTATATTTTGTTACCCTTCTATAATTGGTCTATTATACTTATAAGTTTCGCACTAAAAGAACAATTGCTGGAGAGTTTGTGTAAGTTTTCAACGCCACAATCTTAGATTAATGAAGAAAAAAATGAAAGGGAGCGATAGGAAGAGTGAGAATAAGTGAATGCGCAAGGAAAAGCAAACAAAAATGAACCAAAGAGAAAGAAGAGAGAGAAAGAGTTGAAAAAGATGAAATAAAGATAAAGAAGAACAAGGTGTACTGATCCAGCTAAGTGCAGGTAACAATGCAAATCTGTTTGTAATTTAATGCTTACCTAGCAAATAATAATAATTTACTGATTTTAGTATATGGTTCGAATAAGGGCGGTACCTTTGGATAAGCCTTCGTAGTGATTTAATGGTTACCGAATAACAAGAAACGAAAAATGAAACGGATAAAAGCCAAACTTCTTTAATTCTTTTTAGATTAGAAAAAGTCAAATATACAAAATATATTCATATAATCAGCTCATATAATTTAAAACACTATACCGAAAATTATGGTACTCTAAAGCGGCAGCTTTTGCCAAAGAATTTACAAAACCAAACCTCGTATACCAAGCGGATAGACCATGAAGGTTTTTTTAATTTATTTTAAACAGGAAATGAAATAAATTTATACTAAATATTCATAAAATTTATCTGTTGGTCTGCCGTGCTTACAAACTTGAACTCCATTTGAAGTGGCCTCTTCTCTGAGCTTAGCTTTCCAAAATTAGGAAGAAGTATAGATAAACAGCTCTTTCTAAGTGTATTTAAACCTAGATTTACCTTCTTCTAAATACTTAAAATTCAATTGCAAACAACGGGAATATTAGCAACGAAAGAAAATACTTTACAACTGTTTCCTTTAACTTACCCCAAACTGACAGGATGTAAGAAAAAATGAAGTTTGTATCAATTGAATAAATCCACCTCTACAGGAGTTTCGTTCAAAAATTAAGAAACTTAATTTCACGGAACTACTCAATATTCCGACTCACGTCGTGGATAATTAAATCAACCCAATACAGTAACTGTACAATGCATTTCTCAATTCAACAATAACTGAATGAAAACGGCGAAGAATAAACAAGGATGAAGTATGCGAAAGAAAAATATAAAGTAAATTCTTTAAAAATATTAAAATGTACGAGGCGTCTTCAATCAAACTTACACTGAACTAATTATTTAAATATTCATATTAATAAGAAATTGAACCGTTACAAGTTCAGGTCAATGACGCATAAAGGCAATATTTTGTTGAATTTCTATGGTCTTTGCTATCAGGTGGGGAATTATTAATGTCACGTCGGCAACGACGGTAGATCATCTAGGGCGGAAGCTGTTGTTTGTCATTTATTCGTTAATTATTAATTTTCTGGGGTATGAGTTTTTCTAACATTTCAGATATTGTGGTTAATAGGTTGATCCCCCGATAGCTTAAGGTTCTTCCTTATTGAAGGTGGTTTGGTTTCGTTTATTTTCTCAAAAGCAGGGTTGTTGATTGTCTCATATCTGCAAATTTACTTGAGATCAGCAGATTTAAGCTGACAATTTCTATAGTCCAAAGAAAGATACCTTAACTGCTGGTCACAAAGCTTGTTATTAGAATTCAACGTTTGCAAGACTGATTATAGCGCGCATTTAGTTTACTGTATTTGTCAATAAAGATTGATTTTGACAGCAAAAACTATAAATTCAATCTTCCCGTGTTTGCTTTGACGGATTTAACGTTATCGGCGTAATTGGCTTCGTTTAATTGTATAATTAAGGATCAGGTAACACAGACTTTTTTCATTTATTTTTTTTCATTTATTTTTTTTCTTAATTTTATAATTTAGTTCTCTCGCGAAGAAAAGATTATTTGGCTTCATGAACTTGAATGATAAGTTAAATGATTATTCTCATTCTTTTCTAATGTTACTTGTCATCTATAAATTTTTTAAATAATTCTTTACGAATTATCATTTCCAGTTCATTGTAATTTGTTTGATATTCCTTGGATTGTTTTAAAGTTCAGAATTTAAAGGAAAGGACCAAACCGTTCTTGAGATATTTTTTTACTACATCTTTAAATTTACGTAAAGTCGTTGTTATTGTTAACATCTCATCTAAAAAAATTTCAGAACGCAAGAAATATTTATATCTTCTGTTTGCACACGCATATACTAAAATAACACCCTGTATATTTATTTACACTTATATTGGTATATGATTTGTAAGTAGTTAGAAAAGCCCTAAATGTATAAGACACTTTCATGTTACTGTATATTTTTATGGCATTTGATTTCCTGAGACTCCGTTTCATGTTTAACTTTAGTAGAAAGGCACGAAATTCTTTGATCTTTATATTTGATGGTTAAAGCTTAACAGAAACTCCAACATCTAAACATTAATAAATGTTCATGCGCTTGTAATTAATTTTTAGAAACACAATGAATTTTTGTTTTCGTCGGAGCAGTTTGTTAAAAGAGCTTTTTCCTTACTTATACCTTTTTAATTACTGGTATAAATTTATGCCGTTATAAAGTTGCTAAATAAATGTTTTAGATAAAACCATTTGCATTAATGAGCGTGCGAGTGCGTGTAAGCAGAGTAATGGCTTTAGTGAGAGGTTTGTTTTATAAACCTCAACGGTATTTGAGTGTATACACTGGCTTCCAGTTTCAGGTATTACCTTAGGATTTAGCTAAAATCTATCTGCGTATCAACATAAAAGCGTACACAAAAGAAACTAAATACTCTCGGTTACTTAAATTAATAACACGAAGGTAATAAATCCTCTCTTTGTTGTAAGAAGATGCGTAATACTTAAATGTAAGGTAAGTATAATCAAGATGTCTGTAGCACAACTTCAATCAATACTTGGTTTGTATGCTCTAAATTGAATGAAAATCATCAATATGTATCTACCCTTTATGTAAATTTAATATATATCAAAAGAAAATTCATTCAGGTAGAATACTTAACCCTTCACTAAACATTTAATTCCACAAAATGGATTTTGCAAATTTAATCCGAATTCCCATGCTATATCGTGAGAAATTAATTTATTTTGGTGTGCTTTGAACATGATTTTATGCTAGATTAGCTTGGGGCTGTGAAATGATGTGCTTAAGTTAATTAGTTAATTTCTTGCTAAACTCTATGAACATTAAAGCCCATTGGGCATATTCTTTGCGAATGTTATTACGAGTTGTACATGATATGTATTGGATGTTGCTAATATAAAATAAACAAATTTTCCTTTTTGGTAGTTTTACGAATTTACTCAACAATAAAAATTAATTATCTTTTGAGTTAATCTCTTTAAAAATTAAAAAAATTTTTAAAGCAAAATATCAAACAAACAGAATTTAGCTGAAAGCTATATGTTTGCAAAAGAAATGTTTTTGTTCAGTTGTTATTTTATTATAATTATTACTTTTTCTCTTTTATAAAAACCATTATCAGCAATGCTGTTCAAAACTGCTTACTTGTTTGTAATGTATAGATTATACCAGTCAATTTAATTTTTGCGGCTATTACTCAATAGTGCTAACCTTTGCCGTAGTAAGACATATTTCTCATTTGCTCTGT